>JAYMSW010004997.1:0-10445 GCA_036897725.1 Erodium texanum | reverse complement strand
AGATGCAACTACGCTAATAAAATAAGTTCGTGTGGTTTATTAGAAATTGGAAAGGCTTGAAACAGATACATTCGATATTTTATTAAAAATACAATCATGTGATAAATCCTATAAAAATACAATCATGTGATAAATAGTGTATAGTCATGTGATAAATACTGTACAATCATGTGATAAATCCTATAAAAATACAATCATGTGATAAATAGTGTACAATCATGTGATAAATGGCGTACAATCATGTGATAAATACTGTACAATCATGTGATAAATGTCGTTCAATCATGTGATAAATCCTATAAAAATACAATCATTTGATAAATGGTGTACACGTACAAGCATGTGATAAATATTGTCATGAGATCTCATCAAATGAGTGGTTGAGATTAGACCGCATGTTTGTATTTTAAGTCTTTTTTGTATTTGATCTCATATCTTAATGTTTAGGATTTAATGTTTAGAGTTTATAGTTAGAGTTTAATGTTCATGGTTTAGAGTTAGGGTTTATGGTTTAGGGTTTAGAATTTAGGGTTTATGGTTTAGGGTTTAAAATATATGCGATCTTGTTTTGTAGATCTCGAGAAAAGAAAAATATTAGTGTTGGAACGAAGTTAATCGGAGTTCAAACGAAGCGAGAATAAATAAAATAGTAAAATAGTGAAAGTTAAGTCATTGCACCAAATCGTGACAAGTGGCACCAATAATTTTGAATAAAAAAATAAGTGGCTAAAATTGATCCGTTAGTTTATATTTTAAGCTCCGTTTGTATTTGAACTCATGCCTTTAAAGTATATGTTTATGTGATTTGATTCTCGATATGATGATCAATACCTAGACGAGATTTTGTGTGCAAGAAAACTACAAATAGTTGAAGGCGGGTTCAAATTTGGAATAGAAACTCCCATTTCCTCGTTTAATTTATTTACAATCAATTGGTATTACTATTACAAACATATATGAGAGATTGAAGACTGAATGAATAGGGTTATTTGAGATATATGTTGGAAGAAAACAAAGGAAGTATCATCGTTGGCCGTCCAACTCCAAGCCATTTTCCTCTGCGTTGCTGCTTATTGACAGGGTAAAGTATATCAGCAACATTGTTCCTATACTCGACCTGTTGTCGTCCCACATAAGTTGTCAAATTAGCACTCACTCTAAAAGGAAATAAGGTTCAAAAACATGTGCTTTAGTAGAAACATACAAGGAAGCAAACAGAATAAGAATCCTTTTGGGGTCGAGACCCCAAGTGGAAGACCTCCTCAGGCTGTTTCTCTTGAGGAAGGCTCTGCCTTCAGTGCCCATGTTGCTTGCATTAACACTCTTCTCATCAACTTGTGAGGAAGCCTCTGTTGCTGCTGCCTCTGATGATGAATCAGAGCCCATCGTACAAGCACTTGGAACGGCTCCAAGGATTGTAGGTTGCAGCGTAATGCCTCCGAGGAACAACATAAGTAACATCAAAACCGTTATACAAAAATATATATAGAGAGAGAGAGGAAAGTGTTAGAGGTTACGGATCATGGAAAGTAATATATATTTAGTGCACAATTTGGTTCTGCTAGAGGTGAGTGTGTTGCACTTACACAGTTCATTCAATAAAATGTACATGAAGGAAATGTTGGTAGTTTTGCAACTTGTACGTGCAAAGAAATGAAAATACTCATCCGAAAGTTGACTTTGGCCATGTGGTGACCTTTCACTTTCACCAATAACACAACAAAACCTTCTTACCACAGATTCAATTTCATCAACTGGGCAGACTCCTACTTGCTACCTACTTGTCCAATGCTATATCAACAACAACAAAAACTTTACAGTTGCGATCAGCCCAAAACTTGCTAAAAAAAATCTCAGTCGATAATGTAGGTGCAATAAATATTTGTTAGATACATCTTGATGAACGTCGATATATGAGATTAAACTTTTAAATGAATCTAATTACTGCATGATAGAGTTTTAGACTTGGGTTATTTTTCAGATAGGATCTCAAATAATTATTGAAATTTAATGGGTCTAGTATAAAGTTTTAGACTTACATTCTCTCTCAAGTGTTTAACACTCTATAGGTTATTTTTCAAATAGAATCTCAAATAATTTGAATTATATGGAATGAATGTTAATGCTCCCAATCTAAAAAGATCAGAAGAGGACACTTGGCAGGTAGGCACAAACACGATCACTGGCGCAGATTGTTGTTGTATGATTCCTTTTGTTTCCTTGTTAATATCTTTGCACAACAACTTAGCGGTGGGTTTTAAACAATTAATTAATCAATAACACGAATTTGCATGAATCTAATTTCGATATCCATAAAACAAAAATTTATAAAAGTATAGGTACCTCTTGGTGTGGAAGTAGAACCGATCTTCTCGCAGCGCGGAGACCCTTTTCTGGATAAGTTTCTCTGCAACTTTAGTTCAAAACTTGGTCAATCTAATTTGAATCAAAATTTTAAATTTATATGGTATTGGACATTTGGGTTTTTTTTCAAAATGACTCTGATGCTTACAATGATTCGTGAATTTGGGGAGACATCTTTGCCGGAGCCATGACAGAAGGTCTTAATGTCGATGACGAAACTGTCAGAATCTTCCGTTCCGTTGGTATGATCCGATGAGGAGACTTTCTGGGTTCTCATCTTCTCTCCCAATTCCTGATACAGAGCAATGGTTTCAGTTAGAAATTAAAAAAAAAAAAAAAAAAACAGAGAACTGACCCGATAGAACAGTTACAGATAGAAAACAGTGAAAGGGAAACCCAAAACTCACCAACTTGGAATTTTCCGCCATTTCTTAGAGAACTCTTCTGGGAAATAAAAGAAATATAGAGAGAAAATGGGTGATTATGGGATGGGGTTGATTTTGAGGAGGTAACTATGTATCTGCAGCGTCGAGATGTGATTTCGAATTGAAGAAGCCAAGAACGATCACAGAACAAGAATTGTCTCAATCCAGCCAAACAATCCACAAACCCGGAACTATTACTTTCACTCTATACGCATTGCTTAGAGTTATATGCTTTCTTCTGCCATAGAAACGGTTCGCTACAACCAACTAAATAGACTTAATTGCCACCACACATGAGAACTAATTACAAGAAAACCATACAGTCCAACCAAATATATTTGGGATCGGGACTATGTTCGTGAGTTAACTACAAAAACATGCATGTACTAGAGCACAAATGTGGTACAACTACACTACCCATCAAATATTGGTAATTAGTTATTAAATATGACTGGTACTTTTTATTTGAAAATTGGGTGACAAAATCGGGTATGATTCTTTTTATTTAAAAGTTCAATTTTAGATTTTTGGTTTGAATTTTAGGATGAATGATAAAATGTTTTGGATATGATAAGATCTTGATTTT
Source organism: Erodium texanum (assembly GCA_036897725.1). Taxonomy (NCBI): domain Eukaryota; kingdom Viridiplantae; phylum Streptophyta; class Magnoliopsida; order Geraniales; family Geraniaceae; genus Erodium; species Erodium texanum. The sequence goes on along the minus strand of JAYMSW010004997.1, from coordinate 7,070 downwards.
TTCAATACAATTCAAACGAACATATGTTAGGATTATGGGATGGCTCAATGTTCCTAATCAACTTGGAGAAAGGGCTATTTGTACTCACCGTGTCTCCTATACAAATACAATATAAAGTTAAACATGTTATTTGATTATAATATTTTTAAATATTCGTTAAATTAAATATGTTTGAAGACGAATTTTAAAGAGCAATCTGATTGGGAGGCAGAATCATGAGGATTTTATTGAGGGATCAAGCAAGATGACTAGGTCGGGACATGGGAGTGCGAAGCTAACGTTGTTATCGTCCCTAAAAACTTGATCATCATGCTAAATATTTATGTTTTTTTGGCCAATTAACCAAGTATATTTAGAGATATTTTGTATGAGTCGTTGAAGAATTATATCTTAGTCAGTACGTTATACCATATTGTTGAATTCTATGAATATCGGAAATATGAGAAGAAAAACTTGTTCAACCATTGACCCCCAAAACAAGGTGAAAATGCGTTCCAACTATTTAATCTATTCTCATTGAAGTATAGCTGGTACAAACTATGTTTCATGTAAATCAAAATGGTTGATCTCGCGGTTATTGACTATATATTATTATGGTAACATACATATACAAATTCAGCATATGTATAATTATGGTTGATCCCATCCAATCACATAAGTTGATCAACTATATGAACGGCGGAGACCGGGCAGATGATATGTTAAGGTTCCCACCCAAACATGACTTGCAAATCAGCTACAAATTTCTTAGAATTATAAATAATAGAATGACTAATAAAATAGAATACATTATTGAATAGCCATAATTCACAGTAGATGATTTATTATGTAGAATATATGGGACAAAAGTTGGATATCTGTATATATGGAGGTAAGGGAGGGTGTAGCTCCAAATTCATCAAAGTTTGGACCAACCACACGTTATATTAATTTTTGTTTTATTGGTGGCAAAAAGTTTTAGGTAAGAAAGTTGGAAGATTATAGACGCACTTCGTGTGTGATGGCTTGGGCTAATACATTAGTAATATGATTTAATAGAATGTAAGCATTCTCCATAGCTAACGGCCCATTACAGAACTAATTGAATGCTACAATCTTTCGTCGGTCCAATCCATCTTCATAGATTGAATATGCCAGCCCACCACGTCCAGTGTAAGAACATGGATAAAAAATAGTCAATTGTATATAGATATCTAGGAGGTGAACACTTTAGTGAAAACCACTGTTTGAAATAGAAACCGGGAACTAATTTTGATCCCTTTGTTTTTTTTTTTCCTGAAAAAATTATGGCATTTATTATATATCATTCATGAAGACATACATAACAATTTTTCAACCGAATAAGACTATAATTATTACAAACCTTAGACTTAGTGGAATAAAAATTCATGTAGTCAGCTTCTTACTTAATATAGCTAACGTACTACTTACAAGCATACTAAACTTAATAGCACAATAATTGTGTTCCTAAGTCTAACCAAGTTGACACCTTATTGACGACCACGCGCCGTCCACACGCTTTGCCACCCCCCACGTTCCTTAGAACCGACGTTCACGTCATCTTTCCCGGATCCAGATGGAGAAGCAAGTCTGATGAGAAGCAACTGCAGACAAAGACAAGCCCAACGACGACAGACCACTAAAAAGAGTAAAAACTATATACGTCTTCCGCTCTCTTTGCCGCCGCAAGCGGCGACAACATCGATAGAGAGAAAAATAAAATCTAGTTGTGGACAGGAAGCTAAGAGGCTTAAGCGAAGAGAGATGTCAAGAAAGAGGAAACGGTTAGGATTTTAATGTTGATCCCATTAAATTTGGATCGAGAGGACATATAAACTAGGGGTGACCATTTTGTACCCGGAAACCGGACCACCCGGTCCCATTGGGTTTAGACCAATGGTCTTACGGGCTGGGGAGCGGGTTGGGAAAAGTCCAATCCGGAATCATTGGGCCGGGGAGAAGCCCAAGCGGCCAGTGATCCGGTAAAACCGGCCCGCTCTGCACCAAACCCATTATGGATAGATTTTTTTTTGTATAGTGAATGTATGAAGTTCATATATAACTCTTTTTTTTGTTTTTTTATAATGAGAAGTTTATATATAGCTCATTATTAGAACACATTGAAAAAGAATTAAAAACATGGTATTTTAAGTGTTAAAGTGTTTAATTTGTCATAATAATGAGTTCTATTGAGGAAAATATGTTTGGCATCGGGTGGGCCGGTGCAAACCGGTCCATAATCCGGACGGATCAAATCCGGGACTCTTGAAGTGAGCGGGGCCGGGTGCTGGATCGAGATTTTTGGAACCCAGAGTCTCCGGACCGGTGTGGAAAATTGGGCCAGGGGCGGTAACCCGGCCCATGGCCACCCCTAATCTAAAAAATACATGTACACAGTCACAATAATTATTCATTTGTTCGTGGTTAATTCACGTGGACAGTCATCCACAACTATTAATTTATGAAGGTATCACTAGAGAGAATTTTTGTTTTAACAATATATTTATTGCAATTAGGGGTTGCATAGTGTATAATGCGATGACTGAGACTATCGATAGAAACAACTATATCGTTATGTAATACTGATAACACAAGGAATAATTTTAAAGAACTCAGATAATCTAGAAGCATTATATATTTGTGATGAGAAGATCTCATAATTTATTCCTAGCAAAGAAATGTAATAGTCACGTGGATGTAAAGAGGCAATAGTTGTAGCGAGTATGGAGAAACAGCAAGACGGTACGGTGGTAGATATAAAAAGTCATTGTACCTTAGTTTATTTATGTAAAGAACTACAATGATGTGTACAACATCTATAAATGGAATATGAAGTTATACATAGTCTGTTTACATACCTGAGTCTAGTGATGTGTAGAGATGTTGCGGAAAACTTCATGATAAACCACCTTCTTTATCGTGGTACGATCTTCTATCTCATCGTCTGCATTTACTATGGTTAGTACTTTGGGAGACATCGGGCGTGAAACATCAATGTACAATTGGCCATGGGAGCACACCTGCATTTAAAAACGAAAGATGGGAAAGACGACGCAACCTAAAAATTGTGGGCTCTGTCGGAATTGCATGTACATACCTATTTTGGAAGGTTTAAGCTAACACAATTGAGAGAATGACCTTGGCTTTTGTTAATTGTCATCGCGAAGCACGGGGTCAGAGGTAGCTGTTGTCGTTTTAGTTTGAACTTGCACACAGCAACATAACTGTTAGGGTCTATAAGTGGGTCAGATATCTCTACGGTGATATATCTGTAAACATGGTCAGACGAGCAGACTCTTGAACCTTGGCTCGAGGAAAATAAGGATGTGTGTGTGGGAGGAAGACCTGTTTTTTTGAAAATCGATAGTATACAAGCCTGTGAAAGTCACATAGATTATGTAAATAAGTGAGTCAATGAGGTAGGGTTGCATACATATTTCTAAGACTAAAGAAACGTATATCCATGGTGAAGGGCGATGCACTTACTTTTTTTATTCAACACACGACTTTGTTTGGTGCAAGGTAGGCCCATTTATCATCCTCAATTTCCATTGAAGTCGCGAGTGTATACATATCTGTTTTTCCAAATGACGTAAGACCGTGCCATATGATATCGCGTTCGAGGTTCGATGCATGTGTTTAATCGCGACCAGAACGCGACGTTTCCTACGGGTGACCCAATGCAAACATCTGTATAAGTAACTGTTTCATCCAAGAAAAAGCACGACACATCGGGAAGGGCATCAACGGGTGCTAGCATGACCTCTCACCACATAGAAGCGCCTATAATCAACAACACATTATAGATGTACATGCACAATCGAAAAATGTTGCATAGAGGAGTAAAAGAGGCGAGCGACTGACCAAAAGCTACATACCGCAATACCTAGAACAAGTATGGACACTCCAAAATAACTTGTAGAGCATAAACACTTTATTCACGGAAACAACGAATAGTCACTTGAAACACCGCTACGATCAAATTAAACAAAGTACCAATAAAACCCAACACATTGTTATTGAGAGAAAATTTGAGAACTAGCCCAATGGAACCCTAAACAAAAAAAAAAACGCATGACCCATATTTTTTTAAAATTTTCCCACAGAAACAACCGTTGTCGTTTTTGCGTTGAAAGCTACACATATTTTGTACATGTGAGCTCGAACCTTATCACACCCAACGCCACACACATCCATTCTCAAAGAAACCAAGCTGATCCTGTGAACAGATGTATTGACACAACATCGTGGAGAGAGCGACATGGGTCACGTTCCGCTACGGACGCCATCCGATTAGTGCACCTCACTGGCAATCCAGCTCCGGGAAGCTCACGAAGGTGCAACCCCTCTGTCGATGCACCCCGTAAACATTGCATCGCATGCTGAGCCCTAGGACGCGGCATTCTGCCACCACTCAATTGATCTGCGGCCGTAGCTAATGGTGATAGTGCCGTGAATGAGTAGAACTAGGGAGTTTTGACGTTGCCACGGTCAGAATTCTGATCGCATCATTAGGGGTATTCGAAGGAGCACATCCACCGGAGGTTAGTCTGTGGCCCCGACTTATTACATTTTCCATGTGTGTCGAGGGTTAGGATTCGTCGTTAATTGGGGGAAAATCCGTCGCCGAGCGGCGGTAGGGCTGGAACCGATATGGTTTCTGCTTTAGCCCCAAAAGCATATCATCACAGGCACGTTAGACACACACACACGATTAAGCCCTTCTTATAAACTCTCTACTAAACCAAGACACACCGGCGAGGATAGCCGACACGACCATGACATCCAGATACAACATAAATAGTAATAGTTTACCTGGTTCTAAGCCGTGCACTTGCCTGTCCTTAGTTTCCTTTGTTACATTGTATTCCAATGTAAACAAAATTGTGTCACTGTATCGTTTGGTAAGTGTGTTTTGGTGACAGAGTCTTATAGTATCAAGGTCGAGAATACATTTAAGATGGACGTTACTATGTGGACTATCTGCGTGCCCGTTGTCATCAGAACAATACTCTGATACATTGTCCTACCTTAAATATACTCTTAGCCACCTCAGTCAGCTTCCTTCCCTTTTATGTCAGCACTACTTCCACTAAGTAACAACATAGACAATGACATGAACGATATGTGATACAATCATTGTGCTCCTAGCTTCCTAAGGTTTTTTACTACCCTTTGATGCCTTTACTATTTTCACCAAACATAGCATAGCTTGTAGTCAAAATGACAAAGGCTCTTCCCTGGTCTCGTGTTACGTTTAGAGGGAAAGGGGATAAGCGATTTGATGGCCGGCGAAGTCCAAAATATGACTGCCCATGCAAATCGAGGCTAAAATTATCGAGACGTGTTTCTGCTTGTTTGATGGATGTCTCTTTTTTGTTATCCCCTTCATTTTTCTTGTTGACAGGAAAACCCCTTAAATTGAAGCCTAATGGCCGGTGTAATGCAGCCATAGAGTCCGAAGGGTTACACATTATACTGGGCTATATGGACTGGTAATTTATTTTGACATGGATTAAGAACCCAAATACCTGGATGAATATGGATGACAAGCGCTTGCCAATTCATAGACCCTCTTTGTATAATATGGGACCCCGATGTTCATCATCAGATTCATTCCATTAGCCCAATATTCTCCAAGTGGATCTCACTAACTGTGGCGCAACCAAGGCTGCATGGCAGCTATCAGATTGATTTGTGTTAAATTAATTGACATCCTCGTTGCAGGAACTAATCAACGAACACCGAAGGCTAAAGCAGCATCATGACATGCCTATTTCACACGGCAGCCGCAGGCATTTGACTTTTGTATGGACCGTTGCCGAGACACCCATCGGCAATAAGTGGCTCGACTCAGTATCAGCGTCATCCATACCGAACAACACCGGATCCAAACCGCCAGACCAGCAAAACGTCCATGGGCGGGGGATTCAGGTCGTGTCCGCATGCACACCAAATTCATGAAATCGTATTATTTATTCAACTTATCAAGGCACCTTCAAATGCGTACGGCCGCAAACCTATAAGACCCATTTACGGACTACGGATATTTCAAGGTACTTCTTAAAACGAACTCTATGATGTCATTTTTATGTATTGCATATAGAACCCAAGAATAGATAACTTTACATATAAAACAAAAATGAACAGAGACCAAAGACCATTCCATAGATGGGACGATGATCTTATTGTAATAAACAAAAAAAAAGAAGCAAGGCACAATGTTTGAGAGGGCCACATGCATGTCCGAACGTATTTTATGCTACACCTAACTCTACATCCACAAACGCGTGGATCACGACAACCCTCAATTTATAAGTTTGCCTAAGGCTACCGAAGGACTAGGGCCGGACCTGGCCTGGCCATCAGAGAAGGGTAATCGGCACCGTTCGGCCTGACAGTCTGGTGAATGATCCAAGACCGCAACATCTCAAACACATTGTGTTGTAAAACCTAGGGCACACAAAGTTCAGGCTAGCGAATAGAACAGGGGACGAGCAAGCGAGCCCACAACCGAGAAACCATGTGCATATAGACACTAATAGTAGAAAAGATGCAGTGCGCATACCTCCTCGTACACGTGCCAATCCAACTCATACATCAGTAGGTTCGCCTTTTCCCTGGACGAACCGTGGAAATCAAAACCCCCGTAGGGATGATTAGCCACAATCTGACGCGGGTAAGGATTCAGTCTCAGACTTCGTTTTGAGAACGCTGGGCAAGGTGGAGGGGCACGCGGACCGCGAGGCATCAGAACGGAGTTGAATGTACCGGAAGAACTATATTGGAAGCACACTGTAAACATAGATGGTAATACGAATATATATGCAAACGATAGATGACTGATGGGGTGGCCCTGATCCCGAAGAAGGCAGACCAAATTTCTTACAACATAATTAGAATTTAAGAGGCGTGTTTAAGTACTTAGGGCATCTTCAACCATGACTTGCAAAATTTTTGTCATCATTACACTAATATAGTGTTTTTTATATGAAAAAAAATGGTGATCAACTCCAACCATGGCTTGCAAATTTTTACATCAATCAAATCTTTTAATATTTTAACATAAA
>JAYMSW010004996.1:0-10445 GCA_036897725.1 Erodium texanum | reverse complement strand
TCAGTGGCGGCGTCTTTCTGGTTTCCGAACAAGTTAGAGTAGAGAGAGCCTTGTTTTTTCAATTAATTCAAAACTTTTAAAATATATAAGAATTGAAATGGTTGAGTACATGATTTAACCCTGATTGTAGATAAAAACAGACAAACTATATGGGAATCATTAATAAGCATCAGGTGCTCAAATACAAATAAATGGTCATACAAGCCTTCAAAGAATGAAAATCATGAAATTAAACTTCACAAACATTAATCAAATATACATCCAAGCATTAATTTAAAAGAAGTCGATATACAGTAAAATTTCTATAAATTACTAGTGTCGTGACTATGATATTTTACTATTTTGTAGAGATATTAATTAATCGATATTAATTTAAAGGAATTGTGTAGATAAGATAGAAAATTTTCTAAAACCACACCTTATAAGATTCGCAGAGAGTTTCTATTTTGTTCGTGAAAAACTTAGTGTTCAGTTGTTCTTCTTGCCATCCAACATGAAATGAAAAAAATCAACTTTGTGATACTAGATTAATAAGAGCTTCCAAGATAAACTATCGTAGAAGATTTTGCCATAGCATTTTAGAAGGCTAAATGTTGGGAGTTGGGACAATCTGATCCATATAAAATTAAAGTTTTGGATGCTACCAATTTTATAGCCTTAAGTGAAGCAATTAATGTTCAATAAGAGACAATAGCAAATTGTTTTAAATATTATAAAATTCGTTCTGGGAATGAAGTCTCAAGATATTTTGATGTCACTTGTGACAAAGATATTCATGAACTTGAGGTCATGATTAATGACCTCAACTATCATAATAAGATGGATGTTAATAACCTATTGGATTACTTAGGTGAAAATGATATGTATTTAGAGATCTGTGGGTTAAAAGAAATTTCAGCTACCATTCTTGAAAATAATGTTAATAATGAAGATGATACAAAAGTCCTTATCACATCTATAACTCTTTACAATTATTTGGTACAATTCGAGAACATAACACTAAATTTTTTGATGTAATTAGAAAAGTAGAGATGAATTCCAATAAGACTTAAATTTAAGTATAAACAAACAACATTAGGATCATATTTCACAAATTGTCTTAGTTATGTTTGTGTGTAAGTTTACGTAGTTATTAGTTTATGATTTTAATGGAACTTTTTTTTTTTGAATTCATATTAATGGGACTTATATTTACATAAGATTTTTTTGAAAAAATATATATTTTTTTTATCAAATTTTGCTAATTTTACAATTGACCTAAGTTGGGACCGGAGAAAAATAATATTCTAGAGAGTATTAATTTATAAAATTTTTGCTGCATACACAACATCTGTGACCATAGATTCAATTTCAATGTCATGAAACCAAAAATCCAATATATGCATATATGGGAAACCTATATACATCAACAAAAGATAGAATAGTAAGAATATAAGCAGATCTCTAAAGCTTATCAAAACCTATCCCTTTCCGATTTCTCATATTATCCAGGTCTCTAAAGCTTTCACACATGAAAATGTATAACAGAAAGAAAATGGGATGCTCTATGATACTTGATGTTCCTTGATTCCTCAAAACCCTAACTCCTTGGTGGTGGAACCGCTCCTAACTCGAAGAGAAGTGTAGAAGGTCATCTACCATGGACATAAAACCTAGAAAAGTGTGCACACACTTCAAATTTGTTGTAGCTCGTATAAATAAGTGTTCCTACATGTAAGCGATGTGATGGTCGATGCAAGTTGAAAGGGGTAGGTGACATGATGGTCTACATGTGTTGATCGATGCGTTGATCTCCCCCGAAGCTAATCTATTCTAAAAATGCTATGTTTCAACGCAATTCTTTTGAGGATGCTCCCTAACTCCATGCAACTAATATATCCCATCTAAGAGCAACAATTAAGCACACAAAATATGAAAAAGACATCTAGTCTAAAAAGAAAGAAATTAAACTAAAACATGTCAAACTCAAAGAAAAATAAAGTTAAATTTGACAAACATGGTTAAGATTCCATAACATTTTGACACTCATCAATAAGCTTGAGTCAAAATCCTATATCCTGTATAGATATTACTATTAGGAGAAATGACATGCTGGAGTGATGAATTGTGGAGCTAAATCACGTTGCATCTGTCAACTTTAAAACACATGGTAGATGTACATGCCTTGATAACATGTTTGTCACCTCTATTTTGTGATCTCCTATGTGCAAATATACAGTCTTACTATGACTCACGTGTATAGAGTACAAGGCTATGCTAAACTAATAAAGTTGACCTTTTAGTTATAAAAGACCGGTCTGATATGAGTGACATGCGTTAAAACAAAATTTACGCTTGACAAACTTCCTGGTGCTCAATGACCATATTGCCCTTATTATGTTTGATGAAATGTTAGGGCAATTAGATTTCCAATAGATTTCTCCAATTGCAATCCCTTGAACCCATCTTTTATCAAGCCAACTTAAATGATCATACTACAAAGATTCTCGAATACTAAAAGGAACCCAACCAAGATAAGATATAAGACTCAAACGAATATACCACTTTTAGTGTAATGTACAATCTGGTAGCTTCACGGTAATGGTAACTTGATCACGGTTTATTTCCATAGTTGTGCATTACGATTCAAACTTCAAATTGATTGCCATTCCTTTTGAATTAATAAAATTGATGTTATAAGTCATGATTGCTGGGGAGGTCGTACATTATCTTAAGAGGAAAAAGGATCTGTAGGGATGGATTCATGGCTCTCAAGCTTGATATGAGCAAGACATATACCATGGTGGAATGAGAATATTTATATTGTATGCTTCGGAGGATGGGCTTTAATGAACACTGGATATTTTTGGTCCACCGGAGCTTGGAGACTATCTGATATGCTGTTGTGTCAGAGGGGCAGCGTATGGGGTCTTTTGTGCCATCCCGGTAGCGAGAGTGGCATTTTTATTTCGCATATGTTTTGTTTTGTTTTTTTTTTTTACAGATGATGGCTATATTTTCTATAGGGCATCGGTAGAAGAGGTGGCACATGTTCAGGCATCAGGATAAAAGGTGAATGTGAACAAATCCTCCATAATATTTAGCACCAACATTTCACTGGAAGATAGACAATTCATCGACATGTAGAATGCAATAGAGAGAAGCTCATACTTGGGGCTTCCGATCTTTATTGGAGGAGGAAAGAAAAAAGCTCTATCATTCACGAAGGATAGAATTACGAAACGATTGTAGAGCTGGAAAAACACAATTCTATCGCGGTTTGGTAAGGAAATATTACTAAAGACGGTTATTCAAGCATTACTTACTTATGCGATGATTGTTTATGTTATACCACAAACATTGATTGATGAGTTCGAAAGAACGATGGCTCGCTTTTGGTGGACACAATGTGGAAGCGAGCTTTAGGCACTATATGGAAGAAATGGCAAGGCATGTGTGAGCATAAACTAGCAGGAGGTATGAGCTTCCAACACCTTCGCGACTTTAACATGGCAATGTTAGGTAAGCAAGCTTAGTAATTACTTACTAGGGAAGATAGCTAAGTAGCCAAAATATTTAAAGCTCGTTATTACCCATCGGGTTCATTAACCTGAGTTTTATTTGGAGAAGTGTCTTGGAAGCTCAGGGCATCGTGAGACATAGGGCACGCAAGCTCATAGACTTGGGTTCAGCGGTTCCCGCCCTTGACCACCCTTGGCTCCCCGACAACCAAGCCTATGTCACCTCCACACATCCAACATTAATGCACACAGGAAAGATGGAATGGGACATGGATTTCTTACGTGATCTATTCTCGGGGCAAGAATCCTCGACCATTGGCTTTATCCCGCTTGGCCGGCCCTCATACAGATATGGATGGTATTGGCTTTCTGACCATAATGGTCAATACTTAGTACGTAATGTGTATCTCCTGTTACGAAAATGTTTAATTTCGCGTTGTGTTCAACTACTACCAGCCTGTCTACGGTGTGGTTTTGATGCAACAACGTGTACTATCAGAGAGGCACTGCATTGGGTTGGCAAAAAAGGTTGGACTCAACAATTGAATCTATTAACAATTCCATAAGCTTGTGCTCTCCATCAAGCCTCCTACTAAATAATTATAGAAGGCTCAATGTTTCTCAGCATCATTAGTTTATATACGTCGATCAGCGAATCAAGCAGCGTATTGATTGACAAGGATGGCTCGTTCACATTTCGGTAGACTTTGAAGTTCGCATTTAGTACCTGATTGACTCCATAGAATTATTCTAACTGATTGTTACCATCATTAATAAGAACACCCAGAATCGTAGTATATTTATCTTGTGATATGTGTAGTTGTTTTGTTTCGTGGCGCTGACTACATATTATGTCGTTTTAAACTCACAAGTATGAAACCTCACCTCCAGCCTCAAGGTCCATGTGGAGCAATGATCAAGCCACGGACACTTTTAAGTTGGATAACAAATTTCCAGACTTATTATCATTGTCTGGCAACATATAAGTCCGTCCAAACACACAATCTCACATGACATGCTCGAGCAGCAATGTCAATACCTTGAGGCGTATACGAGTCTCCGTACTTCTCAGTTAGGCATGTCCCTGGGTCTCAAGAATTGCATCCTAACAGTTTCCATATTTTCTATGATTTTTTTTAGCAACAATTCCATACCTGGATGGGCATAACATAAGGAGCGTCTGCATATATGTCATCACTTCCGAAGAGGTTGTGACTCTACAACCTCAGCAACGTCTTACACATACCATTCTGGAACATCTTTTCGGTTTATCCCTCCTGCCACAACTCTACACAACCTTAAGAATGGATAGTCCTAAACTTTTCATTGTCATCATCACTTTTTCCTCACAAATAGCAATCTAAATCTCTCCTAGAAAAGCTCCATAAACTGCTGAACCACATCTGCATCAAACAACCACAAAACTATGGTATGAAGTTCCTGCTTCAATGGGCCTTATGCAGACTATCAATTAAACTCATACACTTGCAACACATATCACCATCTCAACCTAAACATAAAACATCATCTATCTCATATTTACTGATTAAACATAGCATATAAAAATACCTTCAAGAATGGCTGGTGGTGTTTCGAATTCCTGCCAGATATCACGATAAGAAGAGAGATCCAGATTTAGGAACTTGGCAGCCAGAAAAGCAGCTCCAGCAGCAATATGGTGGGGCTTAAACTGAAGCCAAAGTGAGCTCCGGAGCCTGCAAGACTAACACAAACTTTAGCAAGACCATCTGGAAACAACTAAACCACTGTTCAAAGAGATGAAACTATTGGTAAACAGCCAAACCATCAATTCAAAGGCAACACCTCCTACGATTTACAACATCGACATAACATCAGCTTAAAAAATATAAGATATAAATGCAAGCCAGTCAGTTACATTCCTTACCAACTAAAAAGGCAGCAACTCAGGTAAAATATTTTCCAAGAACCTCTGCAGAATTGTGGATACAGTACCCACTACTATTGCAAACATGTTATACCCTTTAGAGAGTACATCAACTCCCAGGCCCAATTCTGTTGCAGAAGCTTTTCTATCTCCCAATACACATGCACTTCATTGGGGCAATATACAGGTAACAGTGCATTGCAAACAATTTATTGTCAAAGCAAATGACAGTATAACTCATCTCTACGGTCAAAACACCTGGGCAGACTTTGGAAAACGGAAGCTTTCATGCTCAGCAAGCATTAATATACTTCCAAGTGCAATATAGCACCCAAAAATCCCACATTAACTTCTTTTCCGAATGAAGCCCTATACATGCATCACCGTAGTCTCAAATGATATATTTTCCACTTGTACCTTCTTGATTATCATGGGGTTGAATAAAACACTGGATGCATAAAGAATCCTATTGTTTGAAGCTACCATTAAAAGATGACAGAAAGCCTATGAGTTTTTGTATTCCATTAATACGCTTCTCTGCAATTCACAGAATGGAGTGCTGTGGGAGGATAAGATAACCACACTTTAATCCAGACAACGAAACATGCTTTTTGATCATACAATGGTGGAGATTTTAGATAAGGGGTCTCCAGTCCAGAGTACACGAATTATGAATGAATGTCAAATTGTACACATTACCAAATATGTGCCAGTATATCTCAGACTTAAATGCAAATATATAAAGGCAACAAATTTAAGTTTCAATACTTATTAGTACTACAAGTATAATTGCAACTTTCAGAACAATACAACTAAGAAAATAAACGTAGTATTAATATAGCGATAATTAGAAGGCTTGTTATCAGTGTTAGTAAGTAAACCATTAGGTAATTTAAAATTAATTCTATATATAGAACTGTACTATTATGTCATAAACACATTTTTATGAAAAGTCATATATTGAAATAAGAATATTCTGTTTGAGAAAACATTTGCAGTAATGGGGTGCAAGCTTCAATTAACATGATCTGGAGATCGTTGGGTAACTGGGTTATTAGTGAAAATAATATCATCAATCAAGTTTCTGAAGTAACATATTTGAACAAAATAAAGACCACACAGGAAAAAGGTTGCATTTACTTTTATCAGAATAATACTATGGGATATGCAATAATAACCTTTTTTCGAAAATCATGTAGCGTAGTAAAATGATGACACAAGATTGCCTCAGAAAGTTTTAGATGCACTCCCTACAATGACACTATTGCTACAATTTCCTTATCTAGGTATATTTGAGCATTTAAATATGCACAGAATACATCATTTTATGTCACCTAGGAATCAGGCATTACCACCATACTTAGCCAACATCCTTAAGACAGAAAAAAGATCAGTGTTGATCCGTTTTCCAATAGATAGAGCATACCCAATCAGGTAGTCCCCGAATTTTGGAATTAACAAAATTAGTACAAACAAGTAAAAAGCAGATCATGCAAATTACCTTTAATTATAATTTCAAGTTAAACTAATGAGCATGATTACCTCCACATAATGTGTAAATAACTGCAATTAAATAAAGCGAATAAATCCCACAAAGGCAGTGTCACTAAATGGAAATATAATATTTCCCCATAATGTTTTAGTTGATGATCTATAATGGTTAAAATACGGTTCCTGCAGCTGGCTCTACATACTAACTTTCCACATTGCTTAGTCTAGCCTACACATGGATAACTCAACCTCTGATGAGAGCAATTTCAGGCATACAATATTTGTCTTCTGACGTTGCACTAAAAGCGTATTGCTGTTATTTAGGGGTTTCTTACTACCATTTTGGTTCCTGAGGCCCACCAATCATAAATCATGACCAAGTATCAAATCAATAGAAAACTACATGTGACCAACTAAGGGAAACCCAATGGATGACTCAATGACCACAAAAAATAAATGAAAAAGGCTTCCTATATTGGAACACGAACCCTAGACTGAAACCCGTAAAAACTTATAACATGAGTCCTTTAGTGTTGAGACATAGTATGAAAAACTAAAAGCAGTCTAGAGATATGAAAAAGAAGAATTATGTGGTAACTAGAAAGTCAGATGTAAAGTACTGCTAATAAAGAAACACAAACAAATCTATAAACACACACGTGTTAAACTTACTCAAACCTAAAAGCTTAAGCTATTAAGTGGCGGAACCAACTAGTATATCAATTGGTCACAGAATCTACATTCTTTCAATGTAGGACAATCGAAACCTGAACCCTATATATATATATATATATGCTGAAGGACTTGCAAAATGCTGACACAGACTCTCAATGAACTTAATGTTGAATATTGTTATTTGATAGAGAATCATCGAACTATATTAAAATGAAGTACGTAGTTGATATGTACAGAAAATCTTTCACTTTTATTTTAGTGCTTAAATGGGAAAAGAATAATAGGCAAACCACTTTCTATATAAAGGCATTAGCTTCGATAAGATATGAAAATGCACATAAGAGATAGGGAAAGACAAGTAAATTTGCAGGGGAAACAAAATTGATTTTCATGGCATAATTTTGGGGAAACTGGTGAGGAAAAATTTAAATAAAATTGATTTTACCCATTGAAAGCTGCATTATGGCAGCATTTCACTTTGACGGGCCCTCTTGTCTATATTTGAGGTGCCTAGATGCATATTTGACATGCTCATGCATATAATCAGACTCTACCCATCTCCCATGGAAACCATCCAAATCACACGCTATGCCACAACTTCTACTGAAAACAAGGTGACCAACAAACATCTCACTCCCAGGGAGTCAGCCAACCATAATCTCAGATTCTAGAGCTCTTATGATAAGCAAGACTGGCCAGACAGTTTTGTGGCTATCTTCGATAGCCAATGAACAGATTGATGGGGGATGTTAACGGTTGGACATTCAAAACAAATCAGCATTTCAACTTTAGTTGTAAAACAAAACTTTCCATGAACATCATATAATCCGCCAGCTAAGAATATCATATAGGCCAGCACGCTAATCTTGTGTAAACCCTGCAATTATGTGTGCCAAACTTATCAATATCACATACCACATAAAACATGCAGATTAGTTTTTAAAAGGAAAGAGGAAAAGAAGAAACCAGTACACCCTCGACGTCAATATGTTCCATCAGACATCAACAAGTCAGCAATTTGTTTGGGATTCTAACACCATGTAGTCCAAATCTTACAAAGACCACACGTCTAAGTACATTGACTGGTTTCTATTTCCCATACTAAATTTACCCTTTATCTACTTTGTATGGGTTTAGAAACGAATAGCCACAACCTGGATGGCATATGAAGATGGGCAGGACCACAGTACAGTACAGGCCAGGTAAAGCATATTCATAGATAATAACAGTTCATAAATATATAAATTGACACGAGTCACTCCTAAAATCAACCGAAATAACCTGCTTGGAATAGATTAGGACTCCAAAAATATATTCAAATAAGTGAAGACTTAGAAACATAAGACTTACCCTTCACTGACCAAGCTTAATGCCAGGTTCACCAAAACAGTTCTTGATAGGCCTAGTTTGTTAAGAATAGATGTAAGAGGATCATATGGATGTTGAACACTAAGCTCAAAGTTTAGGGTAGTTAATATCATTTGCTCTGCCTCAATGACCCGCTCCCGATACTGCTCAAACCAATCCTGTTCAGCACACAACTCATGTTATGAAAATATACAAAAGTAAAACATAAATTTCACAGAAGGAATTTGTTTCTTCTAAATTATATGTAAAAGTTCCGTAGTTGGAAGCATGCTAATTTGAGCAAAACAGCTGTCAACAGAAGTGGTGTAAATCCAAAAATGAAAAAGTGAATTTACTTTATGCCATTATTCTAAATACAATACAAGTGCATATTCATCAACGTTTTAACTAATACTAGGCATTCCAATTTCATATATTTTCCCCTTTGTTTTGCAAGGGGTGGTCAAGTACACAAGGTTCCGCAACTGAGTCCTAGCAAGGGTAATTCACGTATGCAACCTAGCCTCTGATTCGCAGAGAGGATAATTCCCTTGTTGAAGCAATGACCTCAAGGTCACAGCTCAACAAACTTCTTTCATGCAGAAGAAAAAAGGATTAGCGTGTAATAACTTACTATGGGGAGCAGATAGGACAAGAATGTTATATCCTGCTTATGATAAACTTCACAAGATGCTTGCAACACATTATTCAGAGGACATGATGTCTCCTCATACTTCGAGGCAAGAAAAAGAGCAGCTGTAGCAATCAACTGAAACATAACTAGGTCAACAATTTAAGCGGTAATACGCTTATGTATTAATCATTTGAGTGAACGTAAGCAATAAGAATGAATAGTAAAAAAAATGGGTTTCAAATCATGAAGAGCAGAATTAACAAGAAAAATACATATAAAAAATAATGCAATGGATCTAAACAAATATATATACCAGTTCGATGCAGTAGGCATAGTTCTAGAATGGGAAAAACCACATTCACACATATAGCTATACTAACTCCGTCCCTTTATGTTGGGTGAAAGGCCCATTTGTTATGCCACATAAGAGTTAGAGGGTAATAGAGTCCCACATGAAAGCATGTGACTCCATCCATAAACTTATGTTTTGGGGTTGAATAGAGTCTTAATGAAGTGTACCACATTGAAAGAACATGAATTTTGTAGTCATTTGATGTACAAGATAGATCGTCCAATAGCCTAAACTTTTAGGTTGAGTAAAGTTTAACATGGTAACCAAGCTGTTTTATATCAAGCCTATGACCTAAATGTGTTTCCTCCCCACTCAAATATCTTAGACTAAGCCCACAAGCAATGCCCACTTACTGCTCCGCCTGCACATAGTTTAGTGACTACTTGATATACTGTTGGACTCTCTACCTAAGGTATTACAAAGTTTAAGAAAGTGTTTTATGCCTCGCAGCGTTTTCTCGTAGCCTCAAGAGGCGTAAGCCTTAACATTTATTTTCAATATATATTATATATAAATAATCAATATATAAAATATTAATAC
>JAYMSW010004995.1:0-10448 GCA_036897725.1 Erodium texanum | reverse complement strand
AGAGTGGCTCGGTGAAAGATGGGAGCTTTGCGTAGAGAGAGAGAGAGAAAATCCGGTGGAGAGAGAAAGTGGGCGAGGGTGCGAATTAGGGTTTTTATTTATTTTTAATGGTATCAGAAAGAAAGGTATAGAATTTTGAAAATTGTAATCTGTATACGTATTTTTCTACGGTCAGTGTTGTAATCATGGGGAGGAGCTGACGTCAGATCAGCGTGTTTGATCATAAAGTGAGAGGCGGATCAGGAACTACCGCGTCTGACGTGGCGTTCAATAATTGGGAGTGCTTGTGGGACCCGCTCGTATCTGGCTCCTGATCTCTTTGTGTGTTTACATTGTACACCAACACAACTGGTGTGAGCGCTTTTGCTTTTACAAGTGTTCTGGTACCTACCATAGATTATTGACCACATTTATTATCGTGTGATTAACACTTGATTTTAAAACACATTTTTAATATATTTCATCACATTTATTATTGAGTTTTGGTATTCTAAACTATATGAATATGTTTTATCAACACGACTAATAATTTATCAACACGACTAATAATTTATCAACTTGATGAATAAATCTTATCAACTTTATCGATAGATTGTTGACCACATTTATCGATAGATTTTATCAACATTGTATACAGATTTTATTAACCATATGAATAGGATTAATGTATGTTTTCAGTAAGCATGGATTGACGCTTTTACTCTTGTTCAAGGTAGGTTTTTCATGTACAAGTCTGACGGTACACGTTTTTTAACCGATACAGAGACATAATTAGTTGTGAATCGTATTAATTCTCAAACTTGTAGGATAAGAAGATTCTTATATCAGATTGCATGATATGATTTACAGTTGAATATCATTAAGACTATTCCAATCAAATATTTAGGAAATAGATTACAAACTCAATTAAGTAAATAAACTAATTAAATAGGATAAATCCAAATGTTTTTACAACACATTGGAATTAAGGAACTGCACAAGTCCCTCCAAAAAAATAATAATAGTACAATGCAGCATAGTAACAAACCTAGTTTTCAGTTTGTATAAGAACACAACATCAAACTCCAATCTCAAAACTTCAACTTTCACATGTCCCAATGTCTCATCCTGCATCAAAGATAGATGCACAACTACACTTTCAACGCGTCTCTAAAGCCGATACTAAAACTATGATCCAAGCCCTTCTTCCCCAGACCACCGGCCACGCTCCCCTTCTGCATCATAGCGACAAACTCATTGTAATCTATGCGCCCATCCTGCAAAATCAACATCAACATCAAAAACATAAGCTTCAACTAAGTTACCATGATGTTTTACAGTTGGAGTGCAAGAAGTCGATTCACTCACATTGTCTTGATCGACTTCTCTAATCATTTCCTCAAGACGGACATCTTCAAGCCCGAACTCTTCACAAGCATGTTGCAGTTCATCAGCAGTGATGTATCCGCTTCCATCTTTATCGAAGTAGCTAAAAGCAGCAAATAGATGGTCTTCTCTTTCAACTTTGTTGAGATGAAGTGTAGCTGCTATGAACTCAGCGTAATCAATCGTTCCATTGTTATCTACATCGGCCTGAAATTCAGTTCAGCAAGTGCTTCGTGAAACACAGAACTCAAGCTTCAATGCATTGATTAATTGACAATTGATGTGAAACTTACTGCTTGCATTAGATCATAGATTTCAGATTCCTTGAGATTGGCCCCGACTCTCTTCAGTCCAGCCTTGAGCTCCTCGAAAGTGATCTGACCACTGTTGTCTGTGTCAATCATCTTGAACATTTCCTTAAGGCCCGCTATCTCCTCTTCAGACAAGCTCTCCGCAATGACCTATAGAATGTATCATTAGTTTTGTAGAAACTTAAGAAAATTTCAATCCTAAGATCACATATGAGATGCGTATGTATAAGAACTAGGGTCAATTACAAATAGTTACTGTGTACTATACAAGACATAATTATCTCCAAATTTAAACTTTCAAAAAATACAGCTCTTTTTTTGTCCAAAAATGACAAAATACCCTTGACCTTTATCTCAAAAATACCATTTTTTTTTCCATCTTTTAAGGAGTCTTTTTACATCTACTAAACCTCTTTCTACATCCCACAAAAATGTTTTTGTAGTCATGAAATCTTTTTTGCGATTAGGGTCGATGGCATATTCGTCATTTTCTAGTGAAAAAAGAGTTGTGTAACTTCTGTGGAAGTTTAGGTAGCTGGATGCAAAAATTGGAAGTTGGGAATAGTTATGTGCAAAAGATGTATAGTACACAATAGCCATACGCAGTTAACCCTGAAAACTACAGAGTGAATCCATAGACTTACTATGAGAGCCATTTTCTTGAGTTTGTTCATTGCAGAAAATTGTTTCAAGCGAGTCAGAACTGCAGAATCAAGAGGCTTGTCAGGAGCTACACCATCAACCTGAACCCAAGGATGGCCTGCAGAAATGTGAATATAACACATTTAGCAATTAAATCACACGTCACTTCCAAAATGTGAATATAAACCAAAGAGACTCACACAAGACTTCATGTGCAGTTATTCGCTTTCTGGGGTCCCGGACGAGCATTTTCCTGACCAAGTCTTTTGCATTCTCAGAGACACTTGGCCAAGGGTCTGATTCAAGGTCAAGATCGCCACGCAGAACCTCTTCAAATATCCCTTGCTCGGTTTCTACAAAATGATAATAATTTAGAATATGAACAAGAATCGTTGTGGGAAATTTACGATAGACCCACGAGTCTTACCGGCCCAAAAAGGAGGCACTCCACTTAAGAGAATGTAAAGTATCACCCCAGCACTCCAAACATCTGCTTCGGGCCCATAACGCTTCCTCAGAACTTCCGGTGCAACATAATATGGGCTCCCGACCACATCTGTAAATCTTTCATCTGGGGCAAGAAAGGAATAGACTTTTTCATCAGATGCTTTGGATTCAAATCTACAGCTTCGAGTTACAAGAAAATCTACAGCTTCATGAAGTGTCATATAAACGAAGATCGCACAATAAAGTTTATATCTTTGGTTGTCTAAATATTCACACTCGTCCAAACAACTTATTGACAAGTTAAGAGAAAGATAATGGAATCGTGATTCTAATGATTCCAAGAACGATAAGAACAATTTTACTGTACCTGGTTTAAAGAAGATGGATAATCCGAAGTCAATAGTTTTGAGAAGCGAATCCTCCTGGTTATTGACAAACAAGAAATTCTCAGGTTTAAGATCACGGTGCATAACACTAAGAGAATGACAAGCTTCCACAACCCCAACAATAGTCCTAGTAAGCTCAGCCGCTTTTCTTTCAGTGAAATGTCCCAACTGAGTGATCCTATCAAAAAGCTCACCACCCGAACAAAGTTCCATAACAACATGAACCGCCATAGCATCTTCATAAGCCCCTTTGATGGATATCACATTCGGGTTCCCAGCCAAATGGTGCATTATCTGAATCTCTCTCCTAACATCCTCCACATCCTCTTCTGTAATCAACTTCCTTTTAGCAATCGATTTGCAAGCATACTCTTTCCCCGTAGCTTTCTCCACACAAAGGAACGTTGTACCGAATTGCCCTTGCCCCAATTTCCTCCCCAATGTGAAGAACTCCTTGAAGTTACCGGTTTTGGTTTGCAACACTGAGCCTCGAAGCCCTGCACTTGACACCCTCTTCATCTGGGTGGGTTTCCTTTGCTTTGAAGGCTGATGTTCTTGCTTAGCTTCTGGTTTGGGCATAACGGGCTGTTCTGGGGGCTTGTTTTGAACAGGCATGGGCGATTCGGGCTCCTTTTGTGTCCTCTCACTCTCATTGACATGCTCTTCATTAGTATTGGAAACCGAGTCATCGGGCAATCTTGTCTTCCACATTACAGCCGAGACTGATTGGAAGAAGCCATTCTTGGAGATGCTCGGTCCAACACAAGTATTTCCCATCTCAATAATATCTAATTCCACTCAGCAACAAAGAAAAGATCTGATTTTCTCAGATCAGATTCTCAAGCTCCATGTTCGTGACAAACCTCAAATATCTCACTCTAAACTCGGATAAAAGTGAAAACCAGAACCCAGATAAGCTTCACAAGATGGACTCTATCAAACCCCCAAATCAATAAATGAACAAAACCTCCTAGTAATTATCACCAAACCTAAGACAAAATGGATATGAAAACCCAATAATGATCAAGAACCCACCTAATAGCAGAAATCAAAACCCAACAAACTGAATCAAACCAGCTCCAAGGATGAGCACAAACCCAGAAAGAAACAGAACTCAAAAACCTGCCTTGATCAAGCAATTCAATCTATGACTACTTAAACAATAAATTCAAGGAAAGGGTCATAAAAGCTCATGAAACCCAAATCAGCACAGAAGTCAGAAGCTAAGAAAAAGTCCGAAAAGAACTGAAGCTCATAAAAATGGAACAATTCAACAAATACTGAAATACCCAATACAGTATAGGACAAAATGAACAGAACCTGAGATCTCCAGAACAAGACAGGCCCAAAGGTTTGATTTTTCTATACCAGCTAGAGCCTAGTAATGAAACATGAACAAGAAACAGAATAGCTGTTCGAAATCTACACGAAGAATCGGCTGTATCCGATAAAAATCTTGTCTTTGTTTCTTCTATCCAAAGGGTATCTTCTAGAATCTACCTACTGCAAATATGATAATGAAGTAGCTACAGAGCAGATCAGAAGAGACCCAAATACTATATTCGGACAAGGTTTTTCAGAAAACGCGTTTTGGTTGTTCGGATATTCCTATCGCCGGGGTTTTCGGCTGATTGTCTTAAAATCGCTGCGAGAGTTTTGGCAATCTTTGTGTCCCACACAAACCTTGCTTTGGTAGATCTACTTGCTTAATTTGGTACTTACTATATCAATAAATATCTTGAAATTTAATTATTTATTTTCATTCATGAATAAATTTATGGTGTCTTTAGCCAACCATAATTGAAGTCCCTTCAACCACCATATGTTAGTGGTAAAGTCATGGTTGACCCAACTTGTTCATGAGCACTACTCTCTAAACTAATGTAACAAATATTCTCAATTATATTGATTTATTTGTTATTTGAAGAATATATATAAGACTTTGAGATTATCATTGAAAATTTATATCTTGACAATCATATCAATAATTTATATTAAGTGATTTTCTAAGTACATTTCAATAAATAAAATCGATTTAAAATAATAAACAAATAATTTTATGTCTGGACACAACATGTGTTTTTGATTGGAACAATAAAGACACTTTTTGAAATAGCCAATGATGTATTTAGCATTTGATTAGAGTTATATTAAGGATACATGTGTAGTTCATGAAGTTATATTAAAGGAACATGGTTGAAAAGTATGCATGTATTTCATGATTATCTCTTTACAAAAGGTTCATCAAAAGTCGATCACTAGCATAAAGTTTATGAATATGACATGATAAACTCGGGTTACCAGTAAAAGACTTAACTAATAACAACATATATCATAAAATATTTATACCGTGTAAGTCATGTTATGATGAAATTGTCTCGATTCAACTATTTTATTTTAATCTCATTCATCTGAATCGTCGATCAGAATAATGTAATGTAATTTTCAGATAATTTTGATATAACCCGATTTATGAGTTGTGGACGCTTTTATGAACCATCATCTCTTCTACAATATTAGCCTCAAATTCATTTGGAACGACCTCAGAGTCTTTCAATTTATTGGTTTTGATATCAAATTACAATATTAAGTTTTTGAAAATAAATATACTCACAAGCAATGTAATTGATTACCTGCTTCATATAATTTTTGGGTTTTATCTTGTTCAAGAAACATCGTTGCTTCATCTTAAAAATACCAGATTATTTTGACCCCAAAATCAACAACCCGTTTTTGCCACGTAGTTGTTGATTTCGATTCTACAGACTGTATTTTGAGTATAATCCAACACCTACAACAAATTAAACCTAGGTAAATAGAACCGATATTGGTAGATCTGATTTTGAGAAAATGTTACAAGGTTAGTCTACTCTATTTAAAAATTTGGAGGTATACAAAGTATAAATTTGTCATTTCCTCTCAAAATTAACACTGCTACACTCATGCAAAAGTGTACAAAACATTATAGAGGTATTTGCAATAAAAAATTAAAAGGTTAATTATTTGCAAAAGTATTACGTACCATTAAACCTCTTCTCTTGCTTACTCATCCTCGCCATTTGTTTCCCCTGGCAATGGCAGAGATGGGTGATTGATTTTAGGGGTAAGTTTACAAAATAACGGTGTACTAATCTCTATATTCTAAGAGTATCAGTGAGTTTACTTGTTCAATAAAATTAACGTCAAACAATTTTTCCGTTTGTAAAATGTTAAACTTAACACTTTTACAAGCATGTGAGGTGCACATGCACCTTACATTTTTCATATTTCCCTAATTGTCCTTAGAGATAATCATATAACGCAACGGTGTACTAACCCTCTATTTCAAAAAGTAAATGTCTGTTTAGTTTGCTCACCAAAACGTGACGGTGAACAAAATTTCCCCATCAATCAAAACCCCAAAACAACTCAGTCAACCCACAAACCCTAAAGTCAACCCCCAAACAAAATGGTCAAACCCTAAAGCATAAATCAACCAACCACTAGATAGAATGGTCAAACCCCAAACCATTGTTCGAAACTTTGACGTCAAGCCCCATACATACCCATCAAACCCAAACCATGATTCGAAACCCTAAAGTCAAGCCCCCAAACAAATTGGTCAAACCCCAACTCATGAATAAGTCAAACCCCAAACCATGATTCAAACCCTAACATCAAACCCCCAAAACAACTCAATCAACCCACAAACCCTAAAGTCAAACCCTAAACAAAATGGTCAAAGCCTGCACCATAAATCAGTCAAACCCTGAATAGAATGGTCAGCCCCCAAACCATGGTTCAAAACTTTGACTTCAAACCTCAAACATACCCATCAAACCCAAACCATGATTCGAAATCTTAAAGTCAAACCCAAAACAAATTGGTCAAACCCTATCTCATGAATAAGTCAAACCCCAAACCATGGTTCAAAATCTTAAAGTCAAACCCCAAACAAACCCCAACATGAGGTTCAAACTCTAAACAAATTGATCAAACCCAAAATAGACTAGTCAAACCCAAAACCATGTTTCAAACCCTAAAGTCAATCCCAGCTCATGGTTCAAAACCCTAAAGTCAAACCCCGAACAAATAGGTCAAAACCCTAAACCATGACCCAGTCAAACCCAAAACAGACTGGTCAAACCCCAAAACATGTTTTGAACCCCTAAAGTCAAACCCCAACATATGGTTCAAACCCTAAAATCAAGCCCCAAACAAATTAGTCAAACCCATAAACCATGACTCAATCAAACCCCAAAATTTATGTTTGAAACTCTAAGGTCAACCCCAAATAAACAAGTCGAACCATGAGCACTAAAGTCAAACCCTAAACAATGAATCAACCAAACCCTAAACCTAAACCCCAAATCAGTAAACCCCCAAATTGCAAATCTTGGATCAACCAAACCCTAAACCCTCATCAACCTTGAACACTCGACTCTCACCAACCCTAAATCCTACCCTAAAACCCTAAACTCAACCCATATATACCGAGTTAGCTAGTATGCAAACGAAAATTTTGTTCACCGTCCCGTTTTGTTGAGTAACAAAACATACTGATACTTTTTGAAATCGAGGGTTAGTACATTGTTCCGTTATGAAGAGGAAGAGAAGGGGTAGAATGGTCATTTCATATGAAAACTAACGGTGTTAGTTAGTTTACAGACGGAATTTTTGTTCACTTACGTTTTGCTGAGCAACTAAACGGACCGTTATTTTTTGAAATCGAAGGTTAGTACACCGTTGTGTTATATGATTATCTCTTGATTTCCTCCTTACAATTTTTCCAATGCCTATATAATATAAAAATATTTAGCTGGTTTTAGTTTACTCTTATATCCCTGTTTATACCATATGGATCGAAAGACTATAATCATATTAGAAATTTGTTTGATCGCTACGAATGAGAAGACAAACTATTCAAAATTATACATGATCAACCCGTTAAATATAAGCAATGTCTATACTGTACATGAATTATTTATGATATGATAAGGATTTAACCATGCAATATATGATGTTTTTGGTTACAACTAAACACACTATATGTTCAATGGAACAGTCATATTTTTATTATTTTGAAATTTTATGTATGCTTAGTGAATATTAATGAAATCATAATTAACCATGACCACGATTTAGAAATTTGGGAACACGAATGGTTGAGACATGTTTAAGTTTTGCACTAGACCCAAGGATCTATTCTCATTGATACTATTCACTGAATAAATTTAAGCTTGTTCTCATGTCTCTAAATATTTCAATTCCTATACCCAAGATGAAGATACTTGAACAATTTAGTTTACTTCTGTATCTTCGAATATTTGTATAACATGTGAGAAGACGAACCATTTTAAAAACATATTTGATCAAGCTAATAAATATAATACACATATACGCGAATAATTCATGACATGGTAGAGAACCATGCAATATATGATGTTTTATTTGTTAGAACTAAATTGCTTAATCGATCTGTTTCAATCAAAGTGGCACAACTTTTTTTTGTTACTGATAAGACTTTCCATGCTTTCACAAGCTAAAATGAGTTTCTCTATAACTTCAGTTTTATAAAAGAACAAGACTTCTTAGGCACAAACAATGACGATTGACTCATGCATCTTTGTAAGAGAAGATACAAATGTTGAATGATAAAAGAAATTTAAGAAAATGATTGGTCTGTGAACACAATATAGTTTTTTTTTTTTAAATAGGTTGTCACAAATTTTATATATCTATCATAAGGTATACATAATAACATGATGAACGAACGAGAAAAAAGCCTTTACAAACTCTGGACTTGGTGGGAATAAAATTTCTACAGGTAGTTTTTCACTGAGCATAGCTCGCGTGCTACATACGACCAGACTAGACCTAGATGAGAGGACCTAAAGCATAAAATACGCAAAGTCAGACCGATATATAAGACCTAAGCTAGTCTGACAATAAAACTCAGACGAAGTCTAACACTAAAACTCAGACGAAGTCTGGTACCACAAAACCAAACAAAGACCGGTACCTTATTGACTAAACATAAGAAAATTAATTATAACATAAAAAGGAAATACATAAAACAAAATCGTGACCACCATACTCGAGCATGCTTAATTTGGGGACGGGGAAGCGCAACAGCTGAACAATTAGCTTGGTAGATCTGGCAAATCCCGGGCCAGGCGAGACAGCCGGTCAAGCGTTGCGGATCGGACGGGCGGTAGATGACGACAGAGACTACAGAGGCAATGAAGGCGGCAAAGCCTGCATCTCTGGAGAGGGCGGAAAGAGAGAGCTCGGAGACTCATCTCCCCTACAATGACAGCGAGGGCTAGGGTTATGCTCCCTCTTCTTTTTCTTTCTTTTGAATATAGTTATTTAAACTTTAACAAAGTTAATTTTCGTATACAACTGTTGACTTTTCATATCATAACAATGTATAGTAACTTACATATATAATGTAAATGCGTCGGATTTGATTGGAATCGATGTTTTGAGTAGCATCACATCAAAGATACATAAATCTTTTCATAGAAAATATGAAAATATCTAGAATGGAGATAATCTTATATCACGATTATTTCAATGAGAAACTTCCAATTCTATATGACATCGTTATAGTCAGAACGATTGCTTGTTTGTACCATTTTTTTTCAAACGAGATAAAAATAATTAATGGTTCTAGGTATAGTGACAACAATTAATTACTCTCATTCTCACCATTTTTTTTTCAAATGCTTAAACAAGATAAAAATATTTAATGATTTAAGTTTACTCCCATATCTCCATATATTTTCCCTAGCGGACAAATAGACTAACCATTTCAGAAATATGTTCATCCCTAGCAATGAAAAAACAAACCATTTCAAAAATATGCATGATTGAGCCATCAAATATAAGCTATGTACATAAATAATCCATGACACTGGAAGGAAGTTAACCATACTATATATTATGTTGGGGAAAATTCATAAACATACTATGAATTATGACCTATTTTCACAGAACTACTTTAAACTATTGATCCGTTCATATAAATACGGTGAACTTTTTTTAAGATTCAAAAAACTCCAACGCCGTTAGTTTTAACAGGAAAAAATCAGATTTTGGTCATGTGCAAGGCACATGACCTAATATTTTCTCTAAATACCAAGATTACCCTTGGTCAACTTGGTCAATTGTATTGAGTAAAACAGAAAACAAATATTGAAAAGAAAATAAAAGAAAAAGAAAAAAAAGTCACTACCGGTTTTCGAGTCTTCTCCGGTGACGCTCCAGCCGGCCTTGGAGTCTTCTCCGGCGAGTCTTGGAGCCACGAAACCTA
>JAYMSW010004994.1:0-10449 GCA_036897725.1 Erodium texanum | reverse complement strand
TCTTGCTCATGCCTTGATTCATTTCAATGTTATAATATCTGTGAATTTCAATGTTGTAGGGATGAAGAAATGTTGTTGACAAACCAGAACTGGTAAGGGCTGTCGCAACCTCAACTGGTGAGTATCTTCCCTGTTCAATTTTGTTCATTGTGATTCTTGGTTTTCTATTTTTAGAGATGACATTCATTATGTATAGAAAGTTATATATACATGTACACAATAAAAAATTATGTGTAATGAAGATAGAAAGTACATCAATTTACAAATCTAACCTTTTTTAAAATGAACTTCAAATAATATGGTTCCATATGCCGGCACAACATTATTACCATGTCCTTTCTCTTTGACCAACTGCCATCACGACATTGTTCACTTAATATTGACTAATTTCTAGTATTGATTATATATTTTACATTGAGTTCGTAAGTTTTTGTCTTAGATAGATAAAGAAGAGTTCGATTAATGCTCAAATCTGTTAAATCTGATTGATCATGATTTTAGACGCAGGGGATCATCATTTCAAGCAGGGAGCAAAATCAACTGTTGTTTCTATGCCTATGAAAATTGTTGATTCACTGCGCCAGGGTGAGAGAAGCAGAGCTTCCTACCTGCTTCTTGGTCTTGCTCAAGGAAACCACTTAGTAACAGCTAAATATTTTCTTGATATCCTGAAGTACTGTACGAAATCACGTGATCCTTTGGTGGGTAAATATCAGGCTCCGATCTCGCTGATCAGTCGTGGCGCTTATGGAATCATCTGGTATGTTACACCAATGCGTTAGTTGATTTGAGCTCTTAGTTTTTTTTTTGGTTGATATGTGATTGCAGTTGACTTTGTGCTGCTTTATTTGGATTTTGAGTTCAACTCAGTGCTGAATTCGGAGACAAACAAGATTGTTGGGATCAAGGAAATCGCTAATGCTTTTGATAACCACATGGTTGCAAAGCGGATGCTTCGGGAGATCAAGCTGCTTCGCCATTTATGTCACGGCAATGTAAGATTGTTCTCTTAATTAGAAAATTTTGGTGTAAAAGATGTTAATTACTTTGTTATAATTTATAATTTTGTGTTATTGATATTTCGATCATAACCTAATTTTTCCTATTTCGATAGGTCTAATCAATTACATTCCCTCTCAGCTTCCTTGCCGAATCCAAAGTCCAATTCATTTTAATCTTTTCTCTTTCAGTTCTACTCATGTTCAATCTGCGAAGGTACTTTGTACTTCTCTGGCTCCCAAAACTGGGTATTTACATATTTAATTAAAATTTTCAAATTTTGGTTGAATTTGCACAACGAATCCTCAAATCCATTGTCGCTCCCACTCGCATCCATAATTCTGGTGCCATTGATGAGGACCAATGGCTTTACTGATTTGCTTAAGATGAGTATATGCATCCTTATCCTATTTTCATTTGTCTTGAATTTTTCTTTTTTGCTTAAATTGATAAAGAACGGATTTGAAAGGGCAGAACAGTGTCTTTTGGAAACTAATTCAGCCTCTCTTTTATGTCCTGATTTTAGTTTTGTAACATTCTACCATTTCTTCTAAGTTCTGTTTAATTTTTTTTCCTTATATTCTTTAAGATTACTAAGTGCTACGAAAGTAAGCTCTTTTTAGTTATTTGTTTGGTTGTGATGTGCCTTGTGATGAGTTTATTGCTTAACTTCATTCATTCACTTGTGGTTCTGTATATGACCTTTCTTGACTGGTTCTTATATGATTTATTGTATTGTATCTCCAAATAAGAGTACATTAAACTTCAGTTATGAATTTTTTGGAGGTCTACTTTTTATCCCCTTTAAAATTCATTATAGGTTGCATTTGTTTATAAAATGGGGCACTTTTTATATACTGTACGAGAGGTTCAACCAAATGTTGATGGAAAAAAAGAAAGAAAGAATTTAGATCATGCATGGAGATAATGAAGGTACTCCTTGGCCCACTAGATTAAATTTTTATCTAATCGAGACACTCTTAATTTTTCTTGATTTTTTTTTATTTTACTTAATGTCTTAACAGAAAGAAGAGCAGCAATGCGGGACATAGAACGAGAAGAAAGCAAATAATTATTCCTACAAAAATATTTATGGACTGCGGTTGACTTTTAGAGTCTTGATTTAGTTTAGAATTATTGATTTGATAGTTGTCAAATCTAACCAATGTGAATTGTGTTGAGCAGGCAAGAGGACCAGGACAAATGTAAATCCAGCTTCTTCAGGTACGTTGATGCCATGATAAAGTAGGGAAGTTAGTTAGTTATTATATTATTCTTGGAAGGAACAAAAATGTAGAGGCAATTTTGTTTTATGATATTAGATAAGCACTGTGGATTTTTTCCATGAATGTTTCCTCTTAATAGATTCACTAGATTCTCATAGAAAACATTATTAACATGTCTGGATTCAGAGCCGAACCACTTCTGATAATTGGTTCATAACTGTTAGATCACTGCCTATTTTAAAAATCTGTAAATGAGACACATTTTAACTATCATAAAGAGCTCCGCTGCTCCTCTCGCACCTTGAGAGGTTAAGTTATCCTCTTAACTATAGACATGTCATAAAGAGTTCCACTGCTCCTCTCGTACCTTGACTTTCACATCTTGTATCGCCTTTTTGTACATGGGCTAAATTCATATCAAATTGGCCTAGACTTGGTTGATTTTTAACCAAAGGGTTCCCTCCCTTGGTCAATTCTTCAAATTAACTTGCTTGGCATATAGGAAAGCTCCATCCACCTCATAGTTATTTTGTGAAATTGAAGTTGACTCATTTGTCTTTTTCTATTTTAAAGGCCATCGTAGTAAGTAACCATTACATGAGGTAGAATCTTTGTAATTTATCCCTGAACAGTGGGTACCTTCTGGTTCTAGAGGTGAGGTTGCCCAAGAAATGAAAATTTTGATGTGGTATCTAGTGATGGCATTGCCTAGTGTGGCAATTGTTGAAATGGTAATATTGTCTTTTACAATAAAAGATAATTAAGCTTGTTGACAAGACTAGAGGATGATAACAGTAAAAAAAAAATATACTATTCAAAATGAGATGCCATAATAAAACTGCAATTCTCTTTTGCGTTTGGCATGGTGCTTAAGGAGGGAAAATATACAGTTGGTAGAGAGCAATACTGGATTTCCCTTCCCTTTTCTTGCACCTCCTAAATTGTTGAGGGCATTTTTTTAGATTCGTTGGGGAGTGGAAGAGTTATCTCGAGTATGAGGGACGTGTCTGGTTGGAAAGTTGGTAAGAAATCTAAGTTAATAATTTACATGAACCCTAAATCATAACCATCATGATTATTACATAATAGATCTAATAATGAGAGATATAGAAATACCTCCGTTCATCGTGATGAAAAGGATTGTTAGAGAGGATTGTAAAAATTATTTTCGTGTTAGTGAAATTAAGTTTCTCTCCCCTCGCCTATATACTCATTTATGTGTTTTTATTAATGTGTGCTTTTGATTGAACAGAGCAAATGTATTTATAGGTGGAGAGACCAAATTTTCAATTAAGGTTTTTCTTAGATTCAATCTAAACCGTCCATTAAGGTAGAGATTAATTAGAATAAGACTTCTTTACCCAGTAATACTATTACCAATTAATGGAATATCCTAAAAATAATCTAATTACTAATTGACCACACAATGAGAAAGGAAATTATATAATATAATTTTTTTTACCAGAAAAGACCTCTTTCTTGCTTTTACACAGACATCAACACCAAATTTATTATGATAAACAAGGTACATGATTGTATTACAGATTCAACAAGTTTGTAAAAAGAAGAAAACAATTGTGTAGTAAAGTAAAGATTCATGGAGATGTCAACAACTTTGCACGTGCCTGTTTGAAAAACTTTAGCATGTTCTCGGAGTCTATTAAGTTATCTTTAATAATTGGTATCTTCTTAAAATTATCAATCCATTGCATCAGGAGAGGGAACTCTTGGGCATCCAGCAGCTTGACACCAACCACTTGCTCTATAACTTGTGACCAGAGAACCACCCCTCCAAAGGCTATGTCCACTAGACTAATCTCGTGTCCCCCGAAGAATTTCTTTGATCCAAGGCCAGTTTCTAGGGTTTTCAGCATTTCCATGGTGTCTTTTTTGGCCTTCTCCCGATCCGGTTCACTTTTGGCCCGAAATAGCATCCACTGGGAGATACCCTACAAAATATTCAAATTACGTGTATAAAGAGAATTGCAGTTTCATTGCGGGTCCTAGGATTCGATTCACTTTTCTTGGGGTTCGTGGCTCCCATCCTAGGATCCACACCTCAGTTTTTTTAATACATTTTTCTTTCTGATAAAAAAAACGTGATATCATTAGTAATCTTGATGGTAGCAAGGCTGTGAATTATAATCGTTTAAACCTTTGTTTCAGCAAAGTTGATCCAAAACCTAGCCATGGCCTTGTCGTAAGGGTCAGTTGGGAGGAGAGGACAGTGAGGCCAAGTCTTGTCAATATACTCGAGAATGATCATGGACTCGCAAATGGGTTTTCCTTTGTGGATGAGCACTGGGATCTTGTGGTGGACAGGGTTGCTTTGCAGAAGCAAGTCACTCTTGTTGGATAGGTCTTCTTCTATGTAATCGTATGGTATGCCCTTCAGCTTCAACGCCCATATCACTCTGCAGCTGAACGGGCTTGGCCATGCTCCTAGCAGCTTCACCTCTGCTTCATCCATATGGTTGGTGGGTTCCTCTATTCTCTCCCACAACTTCTTTTATAGATAATCTTTTTGCTTGGGGAACAAGTTCAATGTTTCATTTAAATATTGAATTTGGTAGACCAATGCGTTTTCCCAATTAGTTAACTATACATTTCTTGCATTTGTTGGCTTGGTCAACTAACCTGACTTCATTGCATCCGTTAGCTTTATGCTAAGACTTTACTTTCTTAGAGATTGATTATACCAATTGAACATATTTTTTTTGTCAATGCAACATAAACTAGAGATATATGTATTATGTATTATTTTCTTCATATATTGACCAGAATGGTTTCTTTATAACATATTGCTTGCTATAAAATTTGTACCGGGCTTTATGATTTATTTTTTTGAAAGATTTCATTGTTTTAAACAAGTGTCCTGTTATCCAAAAAACAAAAGTGTTCTAAACATTATATAGACAGAAGATAGTGGGAGAGGACTCCCCTCCCCAACACCAAAATCTAGTGTTAAATAATTTTTATTGGCTAAAATTGACTTTTTATATAAATAGAACGGCTAAACATTTCTAAGGAGGGACACAAAGTCTGAGATAATACAAACACCAAAGATAAGATCTAGAAAAATAAAGAGAAGACTAGGAACAAACTAAATGAGCAAGGAGGAGATTATTGGCAAGAAAGACAAGGATCACTGAGGCTGAAATGATTAGAGGTGATCGGGATCCTCAATTTTAGCATGGAGCATCTTTAACATATTGCTCATAGGAACACGAATTTCTCAACATCTATTTGTTTTGGATTTCCGACAAGTAGATGGAGAAGAGAGGATATGCCCGGTTGAGTTTTGACTAAAGAGTCAACTTGAGATGACTTAGAACGATCATTCCTATTACGAGAAAATTTGTCCTCTCAACGATACTCGAAGGAACAGGAGGTGGGGCCTAAGAATTTCCAACAAGAGAATTCATCCTTAAGGGCAATGCTAATAGGCACTAGTCAGGTAGCGTCTCCTTTGTCGGTCTTGAAGTTGAAAAGGCACTGAGAGTGAAAAGCAACAAGGGCAGCACCGGCGAGGGCAAGGAACGACGAGGGAGATGGGACGACACTGGCGATGGCAAGGAACGACGAGGGCAAGGAACGGCGTTGAAGGAGGGGGGTGTTGTGGTTTCCAGATCCGTTTTACATATTTTTTATCTGATTTTTTTTAAATTTATGTATAATATAAAATTATTAAATATTTGTTAGCATCGGTGCCACACCGCTGCTGCGTTGGCCTTGTTTTGGGTCAGCGTCGATACTACGCCTACCACACGGTCCCATATCCGTCGACGTGGCATCGCCAACATCGGGGCTTACCGGCGCTACTGTTAGCGTTGCCCTAAAACAAAATTCTTTGAAAGTAAAGGCTTTGTCCTTGACCAAAGGATTAACACTCTTTTCACCAACTTCGAAAGAGGAGTTAAAAGAAATAAAATCTTCATTGACCGAAGGAGTAACACCCTTCACAATAATAGGGGTATAGAAGAGATTTTCAGTAACTCGTTAGACTCATTCATATATACTATTAGTTGTAAGGCG
The DNA here is from genome assembly GCA_036897725.1 of Erodium texanum. Classification (NCBI taxonomy): domain Eukaryota; kingdom Viridiplantae; phylum Streptophyta; class Magnoliopsida; order Geraniales; family Geraniaceae; genus Erodium; species Erodium texanum. The sequence goes on along the minus strand of JAYMSW010004994.1, from coordinate 4,189 downwards.
AATCTGCATCTTTTACAAATTTCATTCTTTAACGTGTCTAAATAGGTCTAAAGCAGTATTTGTAATGGTAAGAAATTATTGATCCCACGGGAGTAGTGGCAACAATGTGATCTATTGGAAATATTTGAGCCACTTATGATAGGGCTCAAACATTGCATCCATTTCTATTTTATAACGACTTATTGGTAGTGTGTTATATAAAGAGGAAGTCAACTTGGGTGCAAACACTAAAAAGTGAAAGCAAAAATCCACTAAAAAAATTAATGTCTCTATTGGTCTCGTTGGCGATTCGAAAGGGATTGATTCCATTTCTAAAAGAGGTGTGTCAATGTATCTATTCCCAACATGTATGAGTTGTTTTTGGATTTTTGTTTTGATTCTAAGTGAATCATAATTGATGTTCTCCCGGAGCAAGTGTACTTCAGTTGATGCAAGTAATAAATTTGGGAAACACTTACCTCTCCTTCTCCTACGAATAGGAAGGGGACAATGAGGAATCGCCAGGAGCTGTCGAACCCAATAGGAAGGAATGGGTCAATAGCTTTGCTCAAGTGATTTTCTGAACGAGGTCAATCCAAGTCACTTAAGATGCAGAGGAACAAATATTTTTGTTATTTTTTAATATATGAAATTGAAATAAACAAGACATGAATTAAAGATAGGATTTCAAATGGTAAAGAGACTCTTAGGCATAGGCTACGTAGAGATCATGTAGGTGACATTGTGTTTTCAAGTTTGAACTTGTATTTGTGTCTAGCAATTAGGTGGTCATGAACTCTCTATAGGTAATCCTAGTGCCCTTCCGAGTCAGCTAGAAATCTTACTGACGTGTCCTCCCAGAGCAGGTGCATTCTGGTTGTTATCAAGTAATAAAATGTGGGAAGTACCTCTTCCCCCTCCCTAATGGGAGAATAAAGAAGAATGACTCGGGGTTGTCGAACTCACGGGGAAAGAATGTGAGCCTTGGAGTTCTCACTCCTATGTTATTCTCAAAGGTTAATCCAAGTCATTAAAGTTTAGAGGACTAAATACTTTTGTTCTTTTTGATTTTATAAAAATGAAATAACAAGACAAGAAAGTAAGATAGCGATTTGAAATAATAGAAAGATTCTTAAGCATAAGCAATGTCGTAATCAAGTAGGTGATATTGTGCTTTCAAGTTTGAACTTGCATTAATGTCTAGTTTTAGGTGAGCACTCTCCCGAGTCAACTAGGAATCTAACACAAGTTAATTGCCCACTAGTCCCTAAGTAGGTGTAGAAAAGTCATGCCACAATATCCACTTTGAGGTCTCTAGTCTTAAGCTAGGTGAGCTATATAACTATGGCTCAAGCAATAACCCCCTCATGTGAGATTTAAAAGCTAGTCTAACCTAACTATTTCCACTAATCAATCTCAACTCTCATTTACTGACTAATTAGCTAGATCAATTACCAAAACCTATACAGAGGTAAAACACTAAGTGTAAATTAGACTAATTCACTCAAATCTAGATCATCAAACACAAGCTCTCATCACCAATTAAATCTCTAATCACTCATGCCTAGAAATAGGGAAAAACTACTCACTCATGCAAAAATCAACAAGAATCATGGATAAAAATACAAATAAAGACATACAAGAGGTAGAGATAAGGATTATAATACCAACAATGGAGTAAATCTTCATATATCATCAACAAATCTCATGAAGATCTCCCTAGAAAAGGAGAGGTTCTCTCTCTAGATTTGAAAATTCATGCTCTCCTCTTGCTAAAACCCTAAGATGTCCTTTTATATACAATACAAAGCTAAGGGTAAAAGAGTAAAAGACTTGGAAAAAAAATTTGGGCTTGTTCGACAATACGACTTTGGGCACGGCCGTGACTAAGGGCATGCCAGTACACGGCACAGTCGTGCCATGATGAAGGCTCATATCCAATTTCTCCGTGTTTCCGTAGACTTTACGGTCCTTGGTACATGCGTGACGCAAACCTTGTTGCTCCTCGACTCGAGCATACCAGACAGCATGATGCATGAACTGGAGATCTTCATTCTTCGGTTCTTTAGGAGTAGACCACAAAATACGGAAAACAAGTAATTCTAGGAGATTTTATTCCATAAACAACTAAATAAAGGGACAAAAAGCATATAAATGGGCATGAAGATGTGAGCAAAACGTCAATTATCCAGCTCACATCACTTACACAAGTTAACCGCCCACTTATCCATAAGTAGGTGTAGAAAGCTCATGTAGCTATATCCACTTTGAGTCCTCTAACTTTAGGCTAGGTGAACCATATGGTTATGACACTAGTAATAACCCCCTCACGTGAGATTTAAAAGCTAGTCTACACTAATCATTTCCACTAATCAATCTCAACTCCCGTTTGTTGACTAATTGGCTAGTTCAATTACCAAGGCCTAAACGGTAAGTAAAGCATTAAGAATAGATTAGTTTAATTCACTCTAATCTAGCACATCAAACACAAGTTCTCATCATCAACACTACATCACTAATCCAATCTCTACCCAACTATAGATAGAAATAAAAATAAAGACATATAAGAGATAGAGGGAAGAATAACAATGCCAATTATGGAGTCAATATTCATGGAAATGGCAAGAACAAGTGTTTCTCTCCCTAGAAAATGAGATGTTCTCTTTCTAGATCTGAAATTCCGTGCTCTCCCCTATCTAAAACCCTACTTTATCCTTTTATAGCAAGGACAAGGCTAAGGGGAAAAAAAGTAAAAGTCTCTTAAAATATCTGGTTCTGCGCGTTTTTATGGTCCAGGGCATGGCACGATCATGCCTTGATGAAGGCTCAGATCCGATATTCTCTTATTTCCGTAAGCCTCACGGTCCAGGGTACGGGCGCGTTGTCCCTCCTCGGCACAGACGTATAGTATAGCGTGACAGAAGATCTAGAGGACTTGATTTTTCAGTTCTAAAGGTATGGAGGGATGCATGACCATGCCCATGCATAAGCTGACTCGGTATGGAAGGAAAGATACTCAGATGCAGTGGCAAGCACGACCGTGACATGGGGCGTACCTCTGCCAAAAGTTCTGAAAAGCTCTAATTCTCCTCTATTTTACTCCAAAATAGCTCCAAATCCACAAATCACTTGTAGTAGACCACTGAATACAGAAACTAGTAATTCCAGGAGATATTATTCAATAAACAACTAAATAAAGGGACTAAAAAACATACAAATGGTAATGAAAATGTGAGCAAAATATCAATTATCTAACTCACATCAACACCCTACACCTAAGCTTTTCTAGTCCCAAGAAAACAACTAAACTAAGATAGTACGGTTAAACCTTGAGATACCCTGATAAGAGGAGGTCGGGACTCCTTTATTCTAAGCAATAAAGGTAAACACAAAATACAATGTGTGAATCCTAAACTAAGATGCAAACTATCACATGAATCAACACGCAAAAGGAAAATAAAGAAAAAGAAAGTAATATCCTAGCATGATGCATGCAAAAAGACTAAAAAATGAGTAATTCAAAGAAAAAAGGTTGGCATATTGATAGAAAGATTTTCTCATAGATGTGTGCATACCTCAACCTCTTTACACAAATCAAGCAAAATACATAGACATAAGAATAAATTAGATAGGATTACACAAGATTGAGAATCACTCCCCCTGGTTCATTCTCCTTCTTCACACAACTAGTTAAAGTTTCTTCAACTTTTATGCTTGGAACCCGAGAATCTCATATATGCTGAGCATGTCATTCCCACTCTCCACTAATCGTAAGGAATCATGGTCAATGAAGAATCAAAAAGGTCTTTATTATGCTTGTAATGTTATGCTAAACAAAAGGTAGGGAAGGTATAGAAAAGAAGCTCATAAAATATACATCTTGTCAAACATGCTTCATCTCACAACCCAACATGTGTATCACACATCACATCCCCTTTTGTGTTCTCACCACACATCTCACTCAAACTCTTCTTTCAATAACTCTCTTTTTTAGAGAACCTTGTGTTAGGTAATTGGTTAGTCCATAAACGATAGTGCAAATATAATACAAATGAAGACTAAGTAAATAAACATTTACAACTTGTTGTTCATCTGATTTTTGGAATCCGCTATGGCAACAACTTTGGAAGATCATATCTGGAGCTACAGACCTTCGATCAATCTGGTTTTTGTTGTGTCAAAAAGCCCCGAGACCCAGTTCGGATGGGAA
>JAYMSW010004993.1:0-10450 GCA_036897725.1 Erodium texanum | reverse complement strand
ATAAAAAATGCCATAACCTATAAATGATAATGTGTACACGATAAGATTGGCCTAGGGCACAAAATATCCAACAGGTGTGACCCTAAGAAAGAGGTAAATGTGATGCCCCACTCTATCTATAAGAGGGGCGAATTTGAACTGGTACCCGAAGCGGAAGTAGGCCCTCTAGAGCCTAACTTTGGAGCTGAACGTATAGAATGTTCGATAGCTGCTAATGTGATGCCAGGGTTACTCACTGAGCCCGTCTCTTAGTGGGAGAATATGCTGAAATAAAAAAATTTGACAAACTAGCCTACATAGACAAAGTAAAGCCACCTCAGAAAACAGAATTCGGTGAAGCACTAAGGAAGAATATACCAAAGAAGTCATCCATTATTGTGCCGCCTGTGCTTGAACTGAAGGAACTCCCGAGTCATCTTAAGTACACTTACCTGTAGGACGATGAAACTCTCCTAGTTATAATCTCTATTGCTCTCTCCACACTACAAGAAGAAGCATTACTCCAGGTACTGAGTAAGAGGAAGTGAGCATTGGGATGGACTATCACTGACATCAGAGGTATCAATCCTCAGGTATGCATGCACAAAATTATTTTAGAAGATTACACTATGAGCTCGATGGAACACCAAAGACGGCTCAACCCAATTATGCAACGAGTAGTACTTAAAGAAATCATTAAAATCATGGATGTTGGGGCAGTCTTTGCTATTTCCGATAGCAAACGGGTATGCCATGTGCAATGCGTGCCTAAGAAATAAGGCTACATGGTGCAAGAAAATGATTAAGGTGAGCTAGTCGCTACAAGGCCGGTTATTGGGTGGCGTGTATGTATGGATTACCGTAAGTTGAACATTGCCACTAAGAAAGACCATTTTTTGCTACCATTCATTGATCAGATGCTCGATTGTTTATGGGAAAGGCTTTCTAGTCTTTCCTTGATAGGTGTAGTGGAGACAACCAAATCACTATAGGCCCAAAAGACTAGGAAAGGGCAGGATTCACATACCCCTATGGAACGTTTACCTTCAAGCGAATGCCATTTGTGTTGTGTAATGCTCCAGTTACGTTTCAACGATGTACGATTTCGATATTCTCTGATATGATATAAATGAGCGCGGATGACTTCATGGATGATTTTTTGTCTTATGGGATTCATTCTCTCATAGCCTGTATAATTTGGATAGAATGTTGGAAAGTTGTGAGCAGCCCGACCTTGTTATCAACTAGGAGAAATGATAGTTCATGGTGGAAGAAGGTATTGTACTCAGTCGCAATAATTATAAGAAAGACATTGAGTTAGATAGAGAAAAGATAGATACAAAACACCTGTTGCCGCATCCTGTATCAGTCCATGGAGTCAGAAGCTTCCTGGGACACACAAGGTTCTATCGGCAGTTCATCAAAGATTTCTCCAGGATCTCCAAGCCGTTATGCCACTTGTTGGAGAAAGATACCCGGTATGTGTTCAGTAAGGAATGCATGAGTGCATTTTAGCAGCTAAAGAAAAGATTAATTTCTGCACCAGTTGTTGTACCCCTTGATTGGACACTGCCTTTCGAAGTGATGTGTGACACAAGTGACCATATAGTCGGAACAGTTCTCTAGAAGAACATCTTCTTCAGGTTTGGTGCATCAAGAGCTATCAATAATGACAGAGGAACACACTTCCGAAATTTCTTATTTAGAGCTATATTTGCAAAATTCGAAGTGTAACACAAAGTGTCTGTTACATACCACCCACAACCAAATGGTTAAGCGGAGCTGGCTAACAAGGAAATTAAGAAGATTCTAGAAAAAAATGGTGAACCCTAATAGGAAGGATTGGGCAGTAAGGCTAGATGATGCCCTATGGGCTTACCTTACTGCTAACAAAACCCCTCTGAAGATGTCCCTGTATGGAATTGTCTTCGGGAAGGCATGCCACTTACCACTAGAAATGGAGCACAAGTATACTAGCTTTAAAGAAGGTAAATCCTGAATTTGTTGCTGTAGGAAAAAGAAGAATGCTCAAGTTGGAAGAAATGCGTCTAAACGCCTACGATAATTCCAGGATCTATAAGGAACATACAAAGAAGCGGCACGATCGTAGGATCCTGAGAAGGAAATTCGAAGTTGGAGACTTGGTTTTACTTTATATAAGTCATTTTAGGGAGCATCACGGTAAGAAAAACCGAAGATGAGATGGCCCTTATAAGATAACCAAAATCTATCTACATGGGTCCATGGAGATAGAATACAAGAACTGACATAAGCTGAAGGTCAATGGCCACCAAGTAAAGAAATATCTGACAGTAGTGGCAGGATGAGCCTGCCTGGCAATTCGGCTGAACCGCCTCTAAGTCAAGCTAACGAAATTAAACAAATGTATTAGTTGGGAGGCACCCCAATCGAGTAAAATGAATATTCGTGTCTTTTACAGTTTAGGATTTGTTAGTTTTTTGTTAGTCCAAGTATGTACTCACTATTGATTTTTGGAGAACAGGCAAGCTTGTAATAGAAGTTTAGGTGATTGTGCAGGTGAATGAAAGGAAGAGGTTCAACTCGACACACATGCCAACTCACGTGGAAGGATCTATGGGTTGTGGAACACTGATGCGCGTGGGAGCACCTGTGGAAGTTGTTGAAACGGTGCATTTCAGCAAGTCAACATGGTAAAAAAAGCGTCAAGTCGATGCACATTGACCCTCGTGTAGGATGGTCAGTCGGACTGCAACGAAGGCTCGTTTTTAAAAGGAACCCTAATCGCCATTCAGCCCTCTCCTTTCTCTACAAAAATAATGAGCCGTCCTTGCTACAAGCCTAGTTCTCAACCCTAGACTCCTATTCGCCATAAAAAGAGCCATAACCTCCCTTACATTTCCCATCTCCTCCATTCGACACTAGAAAAGGAAGAAGGCTAGAGTCGACGACCAGTTTCCATCCGGATTGAGCCAAGAAGCAATATTTGCCGACCGTCTACGAAGTTGCAAACCTGAGTTCGTCATAATCACGACGCACGTCGACACTAGAGTCGACCTATACATTGACCTAACAGTTCCGACACGCTTCGGCCCATGAATTGAGCATCTCGTCGAGCAGAGTCAGAACCTGACCAAAATGGCTAAGGGACCATGAAGATTTAATGGAGGAAGCTCTTCCAGAGGAATGCTCATGAGTTACTTGATCCCGAAGTAGGTACGCCCAACTATTCTTGCTTATTATTCAAAATATGGACGAATAGAATGCATATAATAGTCTTAAGGATAGACTATTTGGAAATATCTTGTTTATGCCTATAACCTTATTTGGAGGAGCTACTCGGGCGTAGGAATTCCAAACAAAGCTCAAGGCATTCGGTTGAGAGTGGTTGTTTGGATGGACAGCCCCACTTACTTGGGCATGACAATGGAGTTTGTTTCCACATTAGATAGTGGCTATGATCATTGGTGGACATTTTACTATTTTAGGCTATGTAGATGTTAATTTAACATGACCCTTGAGGAGATAGCTGAGAAAATGGGTTGGGAGAGTGATGAGAAACCCACCTTACCTTCTAAGGACAGCATGTGTGTCATTCTAACCAATGGGATTCAGTTCTTCCATAGGGAGAATTAGAGCGTATACTTCATAGACCCCATGCATGATTTCATTTAGAAGATCCTCGCTAGGACTCCTTTCGGTAGAAACGAGAGTTCTAGCCGGGTCAACACGGGTGAGATTACCTCCGTGTACTGCTTCCACCGGGGTATCAAGGCCCCATGGGGTACACTTTTTGCGGAGCACATGAAGAACCTAAAGGGAAGGTGATCAGGCCATATTATATGTGGGAGTCTTTTTACTCGATCGGTAGAGAATGTGGAGAATGATGAGGGTGAGTGGATTTTCATCCGGGGTACAACTAAGGATGAGTGTTTCCTAGGTTGGAGGGATAGTTTTTTGAGCAATTTCCACTTGCCCAACTTGGCAAAATGGATGAGAGGTGAGTCCATAGTGCTCAAAGATAGTTCTAGAGTACCTAACTTCACCTCTATTGATTTAGAAGATTGTACGTTCAAAGATGTGAGGAACATCCTTAAGAGGACTATGGGAGTTATTCTCCATACTTTGGTTGGGGTTATGTGGAGGCACTAGATGATGAGCTAGTTGAGCCCTCTGATGAGGAGCCTGAGGAGATCCAGAAATCTCCTCCCCATGAGCCTATCTAGAATGACCCTTGGGCTAGAGCTCATGAGGACTACCAGTAGAGGACTTACCACCATGGTGAGCCCTCAAGTAGAGCCTCTAGATGGGGAGAATGGATTGATGATCAGCTCTCAGATATGACTCGAGGGATGGAGGCCCAAAGATCTGAGTTCAGAGACTTGAGAAAAGATGTGCATATACAATAAGGTTATACTCGCGCCTTTTGGGATAAAGTTATGGCTATGATGAGTCACTATTTCAAGCGTTGTCCTCCTCCTCCTTACTAGCCCGATGATAGCGGGTCTGGTGGCCAACAGTGAGATTAGAGTGATGTTTTATGACCCTTAACCCCCATGTGAGTTGTGTCAGTAGTAGAGTCTAAGTGTGGAGGGGTTATAGGGTGATACTTGCATTTAGTGTAGGGTAAGTGTCTGCACTTTTCCATTATTGTTTGATGTCACATGCTTGATTTTGACTTGGTTGATATATAAAATGTCTATACATTGAGGAGTAACTGAACATGGGTGGTGATAATATGCTAAATGCTTAAGCAGTTGTCATTCATGTACATGGATGTATTAGGATTCAAAACATTATTCATGATGTGGCCCCGTGTTTTAGTTGGTATATGTTGCACATATAGGTGAGAGAAGGTTGATAGTTGATTTGGTAACTACTCTAGTGATGATTGCTTGCCTTTGAAATTTTTATGAATTATGTGGTAACTATTCCCAGTACTAATCGACTTTATGATGTGGGTTCGTGAAACATACTTGTGGTAACAATTTTCTAAATCTCACACATGTGTATTGTGTCATTAGAGCTTAGGACTAGGAAAGAGGAATCTAATGAAAGCAGTATGATGGGAAAAGGTATGAGACTATTACGAGCGCGTGCAGATGGAAAACTCATATTCGGAACCTAAAACTATGCAATGAAAAATGCACCCCCTAGTACCGGCCAATGTCCACAAAATTTTTCCCACACGAAAGAGTGAAACTAAGTATTTCTAGATCAACTTCTTCATAAACTCATATAGGAACTAGGAAAAAGTTGTTTTCATGTATGAAGTTTTGAGAGAGGATGGCAGGTAATTATCACTTGACAGCATGGAATTCTGACTTGACTTGAGATAGGCTCTTGGTTATATGTGTTATATAGGTTGGCGGATTAATCGTGGCTTGGTTGTGAAAAGTGAGATGAATCACGTTTAGCTATTTGTATTATCCCCTTGTATAATCATTTTTGGCATTCGTGCCAATGTGTATTTCATGATCTTTGAGTATTATTGGTGATGTGAGGAAAAGTAGTAGAGCGTTGTTTCCATAATTCTCTTCGTATGAGCATGATTATATATAGACTTGCATTTTGGAAATAAGCATGGAGTAATTGTGGAGTCTAGTATTTACATTCAGGTGAGTCCAATTGTATCAACATATGCATTTTGAGTCTATGTTTTTCTCGCTGTTTTGGACTAACCTGGAGTACCAAGCTCCTCCTATGGACACTATAGTCGCGGGGTTTACCTTGGTTTATCTTTGAGTACTATTGAATAAGGATTTTTGATGATATGAGTTGTGAAGCTTTGATTAGTGTTGTATCTAGTTTTAATTCTCGGGGCCAGAAAGGTCTAAGTGTGGAGGGTTGATGTATTGCATTTCTGTGCATCTTATTGTGTTCAATTCTTCCACAACTAGATTCATTTCCAACCCTAATTGCATCACGCTGCTATGTTCATATTGATATATACCTTGGACAAGATTCTGCTGCTTTTTGGTTTCTGATGTGCAGGACTTGATACGGACGCCCAGACAAAGACCATTCAACCAAGGCTTGAGTAGAAATGAGTATCTCAGTGGGAGTGGAGTAACCTGTGGATGCTACAAACGATAGGAATGGAGTCCTCCATCGAGGAGACTGCCGGTGTTGCAAACGACGCTTGCCGTGCATAGTGTTCGGAACCGAAAGGAGGCATAACAACCAGTTGGAAGACACGTCAAGCTGCATGTCGAGTGCGCTTGATGGTAGTGTGATGACCCGCCAGACCCTCGTAGAGGGCCTATAAGTAGAGCATCTCGGGTCTCTTATGGTGTGCAGAATTTTAGAGCGCAATTGTGAGGTCTTTGAGCCAAGTAAAGAAGATTATTATTGGAGCTTGAAAGCATTTGAAGCATCATCTTTGAAGATCCAAAGGAGACAAGGAAGAAGTAGGAAGATCTAGTAGAGGCTTGGTGCAAGCCTCAAGAATTGACAACTCTTGTTATCTTCCTTATTTGAATTGAATTTGATGAACTCCATGATTGTGGGTTAATCCCACAATTATGGGTGCTAGCTTATGTTACTTGACATGATGTGTTGAGTATGAATTGATATTTGCTTATGCTATGTGATTGATAATCAATTCATGTGACTATTGTTTGCTTAATTTACATGTTGAATTGAGTAAGATTCTTGACCTAGGCTTGATATCACCTATAACTCGGATGAATGAATTAATTACATGATAGATAAATTCGATAATGTGGATTGGGTTTATGAAATTACGATAATGTTCTTGAGCTTAACGCTTTTGCAGATTGTTAATCATGATCAAGGGTGGGGCATGATGCACGGGGTGAGCCAGTCTCATGTCAATAGTCGGGGGCCAACAATGGTTTGTACTATTCTTCTCCACTCTTTTGTTCCACCTAATTTTTGGCATCATGCTTTGGCTATGTCTACTTATCTTTTCTATATTCTTCCTTCTAAACTTATGTCTTTTTCTTCTCCAACTCAGTTGTTATATAAACTAATCCCATCTTATTCACACATACAAGTCTTTGGTTGTTTATTTTACCCTCTAATACCTTCTGTGTATATACATAAATTGCAATCTCCCTCATTGCATGTGATTTTTTTTGAGATATCCTTCACATTATGGGGGTTATAAATGATTTGATTTATCAAGAAATAAAACGATAATTGCAAGACATGTTATCTTTGATGAAAAGGTTTATCCTTTTTCTTTTATTCATAAACATGGTGTCACAAATTATGGCTTCTCGAACTCTCCTAATTTTGAACCTACATATTGCCTTTTGAGTTGCTATCTACAAGCCCTTCCAATCAGCCAACCAGCTCTAGCCCACCTGCCTCTACTTGGCCCAACATGTCCTAGCTCTATCCGGCTTTGTCGAGACACACAGAGTCCAGCCCAAGTTTGCCGAGCCCAGTCTAACTGAGCCCAACGGAGCCACCCAGTGCAACCCAGCCGCATAGCCTCACACGGAATGACCAGCCCAACCCAGGTTTGCCGAGCCCATTCTAGTTGCACGTAGCCCTAACGCCCCCTCTTTTTTCAGCCAAACCAGCTGGGTCCACCATCCCAAGCCCACTTCCCTCCACCCACCGAGACACTGCCTAGTCTACCAGGCCTCACACAGGCATCATCTACGCCTCCTTCAAACAACATACTTCCTTCCCCTCCAAGAGCAAAACATCCGATGCAAAAAAGGAGTTGGTTTGGCATTGTTAAACCTTGGTCTCTCTTTGATTTCTCCATCACCATAACACCTTCACCCATTCCAAAAAACCCAAAAGATGCATCCCATGACCCAAATTGGGAACTTGCAATGATTGATGAGTATAATACTTTAAAAAAAAAAATAAGACTTGGGAACTTGTTCCTCGTCTTGTTAATGCCAATATAATTCGATCTATGTGCATTATTGATCATAAAATATGATTTGACGGTTCTTTTGAGCACTATAGAGCTCGTATTGTACGTGACGGTTGCTCTCAACGAATTGGAATAGACTTTATGGAGACATCAGCCTAGTAGTCAAACCTACCACCATTCTACTGTTCTCGGTCTTGCTCTAGCCCGGTCTTGGCCCATCCATCAAACGTGAAAATGTTTTCTTGCATGGTAATCTTCATGAGACTGTCTACATGTATCAGCCTATGGGTTTTCGTAACTCCACTCACCCAGATCATGTATGCTTACTAAATCATTCACTATATGGACTTAAGAAAACTCCCACAAGGCATGGTACCAACGATTCACAGATTTTGGGTCTACTATTGGATTCATGCACAGCAAGTCCAACCACTCATTATTTATTTACCGGCATGACCTGGACACCGCATATATCTTGCTTTATATTGATGGTATAATCTTAACTACTTCTAGTGATTGTCTCCGTCTCTCTATCATAGAGCTACTGGCATCTGAACTTTCCATGAAGGACCTTGGGCCGTTGTCATATTTTTTGGGCTTTCTATTACTTTCCATTTTGGTGGTATGTTTTTGTCATAGCATAAGTATACCGAGAAAATTATAAATTGAGCTGGAATGAGATCCTGTTCACCGGCTGCTACACCTATCGATTCCAAAGGAAAATTGGGAGTTGTAGCTAGTACGACATTTCATGATCCTATCTTTGTTTCAGCCTCGCTACTACACTTCAATATCTCACATTTACCAGACTGGATATAGCATACCTGTTCAACAAGTTTGTCTCTAGATTCATGACCCCTGTGTTGGTCACATGAGTGCTCTAAAGTGCATTATACGATAACTGTAGGGTACTCTTCATATGGGTCTTCATCTCTATGTCTCTCCTACTATAACGCTTATCTCCTATAATGATGTTGATTGAGCTGCATGTCCGACCACTCAGAGGTCAACTTCAGGTTATTGTGTGTTTCTAGATGACAACTTGATTTGCTGGCCTTTAAAAGGCAACATACATTGTCCAAATCGAGTACTAAAGCTGAATATCGTGGTGTTGCTAATGTTGTCTCCATGTCCTGTTGGGTTTGTAAATTACTCTTGGACCTTCATTGTCTCATGTCTTGGGCTACATTAGTGTATTGTGATAATATTAGCGCTATCTATGTTTCGGGCAGTCCAGTTCAACACCAGCGAACCAAACACATAGAGCTCGATATCCACTTTGTTCGTAAGAAGGTAGCCAAGGGTTAGGTTTGAGTTCTTCATATTGCGTCTCGTATGCATATTGTTGACATATTCACCAAGGGACTTCCATAGGTTCTCTTTGTTGATTTCTGGTTCAGTTTCAACGTTCGTGAACCTCCCTTTCAGACTGCAAGAACATGATAGACACTATCTATAGATAGCATATTTGAATTTTGTATTTTGAATATTCTTATCATTATCTTAGAGTTTGAATCACTTGTAACTATTATATTTACACTAATAAGGAATACAATATAGTCATGCAATTATCCAAAGCTAATAGTATATTTATGTCTCTTTGAAATCTAAATTTAATAATGAATACGAAAGTGGGTGGCATATGTTTAACAAGTAGTATTGACGATAAAAAGATTAAAAAATAGTGTTTAAATTTTTTATCTCCTAATCAAAATTAAGTTATATGAAAAATAATCTTATTAATAATGAACGATAATATGTGGGTTGTTTGGCAAGTCTGTCCTTCTGGCCTTGAAAGTGAATGTAGAGACCAGTTTTGATCTTTTTATGTCTCTTAATTCCACTTTAGGTCACCTGCCTTTCACTTATCTTGGTTTCTAATTGGGGAGTCACCGTAGGTTGTTTTCTTTCTGGCAGCCAGTTATAGAGCGGTTCCTAGCTCGTTTGGCTGTTTGACAAGCCAGATTCTTATCGATGCGGGGCGCCACACTTTGATTCGAGCTACCCTGGCTATCCTCTTGATTTTCTATATGACTTTGTTCAGGGCCCTAAAGAAGGTGGTTACGTTGATGGACCGTTGCTAAAGCAGATTCTTGTGGTCCTCTTCCGCCGACAGACGTGGTCTGCCTAAGGTGCCTTGGGAGACTGTATGCGCTCCGAAGGAGGCGGTTGGCTTGGATGTTCATTGGTTAGGGGCTGTGAACTTCAGTCTTCTTCTGAAGTGGTGGTGGAGGTTTGCCACTAAGGGGTTGGCCATGTGGCGTCGTGTGCTATGTGCTTGATTTGGTTGGAGCTTATCAGAAGGGTATCTTGGTTCAGTGATCACTCCCCCCAGATCGACTTCCGTTTTTGTGCGGCACATTGTTGCTCTGAGTCGGGACCCCAGATTCTCAACAGTGTTTGGACCATCCACCCTTAGATGGCATTTGGGGTCTGGTACTTGGATCCACTTTTGGGAGGACCCTTGGGTTTATGAGACACCGTTGGTAGTCTGGTTCCCCAGGTTGTACGCTCTTTCTAAGGACAGACATAGGGTGGTATCAGATTTGTGGCATAATGGGAGATGGAGTTTATCTTTTCATCGGGCTCTGAGGAGCAGGGGGAGCCTTGGTTGGAAGATATCAGGGTTCT
>JAYMSW010004992.1:0-10451 GCA_036897725.1 Erodium texanum | reverse complement strand
GGCTGCCTCACAAGTGTTCTAAGAAACATCCTCTGGATTGGTAGTGACTTGTCTACAATAGTGTAGAGGTGCCATTGACGGTCTCGTGATGGAGTATACCGTATATTCTCGTAGCCTTTAAGTTTATCCTAGGAATAAGCAAATATTATAGAACTTCAGGTTAGATGGCCCACGATTTCTTATTTATTTATTTTCTTTTTGTAGAAGCCAATTAGAAAGAAGGGCTTGAGTGAAATAGTAACGAACCAGTTCAAGGTAAATGGACAGAGGAGGCTCTAAATGACGCAATAGAGGCTCTTCCTCAAAGTATCGCTTTTCTGCTGACCAATGGAAGGAGTGCCTCATAGGGGCTCGTCCCTCATCCCTCTGTATGATGCAACTAATGACACCAACACCTGATGTGCGCAAGCTGGAACCTAGTTCTTGCTCTTTCAGTATTTTGGCCAACTTGTGTATTCTTTCCTGAGCCTGATCCTCATCACCACTGAAAATAATCATAGTAAAATTGATTAAGAAGAATAATTAGCGTGTGGACAAACAAAGTACATATATAGAGATGCAATACATACCTATCCTGTAGTAAGCTCATTGGATTATTGACTCCAACCAATGCAATATGCACCATATTACCATAGCTGGCGGCATCTACAGATCCATTTGGAATTGCTTCATGAAGATTATGAGTAGTCTCCCTCAGGGCTGCACTAATGATGGTGGGCAAAAACTGAAGGGATTTGATTGTAACCATTGCTCCCCATTTCTTCTCACTGTGTTTCTCAACCAATGGTTTTGGAGACAACGGATCTTCAGATCCATTTTTTCTTTCAACATGTTCTTCCAAGAATTCCCATGTAGCAATAAGACCAGATCTGTGCCACTGCATCCTCACACTTCCCTTTACAAGATAGGGCTGATGATAGACAAAGCACGTTTGATGAGAAAACAATTGTCGGAGAAGATATATGAGGTTGAAGTCTGAATATTAGTACCTGATACAGTCTACGAATATAAGTCTCTACAACCCGTCTTTGAAGGGTGTGATCAGTGTGATCAAACAGACCAATGAGAGCATCTTCAACAGCTACAGGAGCACTCACAAGGTCCTCCATACGCTCATTAATGGCACTTTTTCTCCTTGGAGTATCCATATTTTCACCATCCTCTGTGAACATTTCTAGTTCTGAAAGGCTTCTAGCAATGCTCGAACGAAGTTCACTTAGTTTGGTTTGCTCCAACAATTGACTTGCTTTTAATGCCAACTACATTGAAACATTCTGGTGTCAAGAATTGGTTTTAGCAAAATTTAATTCACAACTAATACAAGAATAACGGCGAACCTCAGAATAATTTGTATGGTTAAGTGCAGAGAACCGGATTAGCTTATCCCTGTAAGCTGCGGGGTTAGGATAAACTAGTTGCTCCATGAGCCGTAGTATCAACTTATTTTTACTTCTAACACCCTGAATGCCAACAAATGGAAATGATACTAGTGGAAATAATATTTCAAAAGACAAAATAGGAAGAGGTAATATAGCTGATTTTAACCTGATGGGAAAGAACAATATCCACAATCTTCAGTAGATCTTTCTTATACTGAAGCCTGAGCCGTTCGATTACATCAGCCTGCAGGATGAGAGTTAGGAATGAGAACTCTTGCAAAAAGATTAAAAAAGAAATAAATTTTAACTAATGTAGAAACTTCTAAGTTTTGTGGGATAAAGTTACCTGAATGTTATCGCTGAATAGTTCCTCAACAGATAGGTACTCTTCAAAAAGTGACTGCACAATGACGCGGGCATGGCTCTCTCTGCCACCCTCATATGACTTCACAAGACTCAGCAAAGGTTCAACAAGCCTTTCTTGAGCTCCTTTCTCTTTCTCAGAACAGGAAGACAGATGGGCCTGCAGTAAAACACATACACACACTGTGAGTTCGTTTCAGTTAAAGAAGAGAAACTCAAGATGAGTAATGACATAAGGAACCCACTTCAAGAACACCCCGCAACAATTTGGCTGGGAACTCTACAGTCTGAGAGCTAGAAATACCCTCGAATTGCTTGAATTTTGACTCCAACTACAAGTTCGAAAACAGACAAATATCAGATATGAATTCAAAGCTACCATATGTGGCAAAAGAATAAAACTTGACCTAGTTATTTACCTCATTTCTGAGATCTTTAGGAAGGCGGGTCGCAAGAACAGCCAAAGATTCTTGCCATTGAAGGAAAGGGAGCTCAGGGCTATCAAGACAGTTGAGCAAATTTTGTACTACCTGAAATAGATTTCAACCACTTAGTGTACCCAAATCAAGATTTGAGAATTGTTCATGTTAAAACACCGTCCAGCAACTGGATAAAGGTGAATTTTACATTCCCTTTCTTTTTTGAATAAAGAATCATGTATTTGAAGTTATCACTCAAACTGTATGTTCAAAATTGATACAGGATAGAATACTCACTTCATCAATATTGTGTTCATAACCTGCAAGAATCATTTGGGCTGCATTTAGACTTGCAGCACATCTCTGATGAACTTTACCAGAGATTGCAGTAGGAGGCCCCAAGACTGGGAAGCTCCCTTGGAAAGGTTCTGCTTTTCTTACAGCTGAAGGATCATCCAAGTCAAGTCTAGCAATAAGCTCACCAGCCTAAAACAAAAGAAGGGTGAATTCTTAAACCTTGTTTGGGATAGAGTGCCAAAAAGTCCTGTTTTATTAGGAAATTTACCTGCATAGCTTGACCTTCAGACATTTTAAACTGAATGACACCAGAAGCAGGGGAGAGAAGAGGCATACACATCTTCATAACCTCAACCTCTGCATATGGCATGTCAGCCTCAACATGACTACCATCTGAAAGCAGATATCTTAACAGCTTGCATGGGGTCTCAGCAATTAACTTCGATGGATCATGATCATTCTGAATACAAGATAAATAACTTAGCTCACTCTGCTAAAAGGAAATGTGTAACTGATAAAAACAAGAGAGTTGAAGATACCTGTAGCAAGCAAGTCCTTCCATCAATGAGAAGTCGAGTTCCAGCTGCTTCTTCCTCTGCATATATAACATGACTGTTTCCATCCAACTGTAACATGTCAAACAATTAGCATCTCTTAACACAAGATGTTTACATGTAGCATATGAATAAAACTTACCATGACCATTGGCAAAGAAAGTTCAAAAACATATGAAGTTTTATAACATACCTGCATCAGTAGACCCCCGTCACGTAAAGTATGTATTTCTGCTTCAATATCAGATCCATTCATCCTCAATCTGTAGCTTCCCGGCCCTCCCCTCACCATGTCAATCTGGATTACAGAATGTTAATTAATAGCAGTCATTGATCCCATGAGCTAAAGATATACAAAAGATCTTAACAATGATACTAATGTAGTATTTTGACCATCATTGGAACACTTACAGTGTATTTGCTTCCTTCGATGTTCAAAGACACTTGAGAGTTGACAAGTGATATGTGCTGCAACAAGAAATGGACTAAAAATCAATATAAAGAAAGGCTCAGTACATAATAAAATATTAAACAAGTTTTGATTAGGTTTTCTTTGTTACATCACCTTAGGAGGGATTTGCCCCTTTTCAAGATAACCTACATAATCTGAAACCATTGCTGCACTGCTAGTAGATGCTTTCTGGGACCAATAAAATAGAAAACATTAAATGACATAGAAATTTACCAACTTTACTGTCCAGGAAGTAAAAATTATGCACTTACAAATAGAGCCCCTCCAACAACAGAGAGATACCACGGGGGCCTTTCTGCTCTAACCCTCATAGCAATTCTGCTGTCCAACCAACCCGTGTGAATTTTATTTTCTTTATAATCCGAAGCCTGCGAACAATTTTATTTGCATAAAAATTTGCATCTCCACAGAGCATATATTATAGTAAAGGAAATAGATAATATATGTATAATTATATAATGTTGGACCCAATTTTCAAAATTTGAGAAGTTTACATGTAAAAGATCGATTGTATAATCAACATTGGTACGAATCTCTCCCCGAATTTGAATTTCTTTCAGACCAAGAACCATATTTGCAATAGCTAGAGCTCTGGATTCTCCAAATGCAAAAACATGTCCTGAATAAGATTCAATAATTTTTTGTTGTCAGTGTCATGACAAATAAAACTGTGTGCGTGATAAGCTAAAACCACTACATCAAAAATCTAGTAAAGATGAAGTCAATTCATAGATGTATAGATGTTTTGACACTACGAACATTATATTGATAATTATACGCACCGAATTGAGAATCTGAGAACTCATGAATGCCTCCTCCAGACTGCAAATAGTATTGTTAGACATCAGTAAGATGGAAAAGATCAGAAGACACATATGCATACAATTATTTCATAAAACAATTACCTTAACAGAGAAGTAAGCCCATACATTTGGCTTGCTTTTAAAACTCAACTCCTGTACAAATCACAAGCATATAATATTCATTATAATGTCAGAAATGAACGCTTCAAATGCCAGAGCTCATAAATCTTTTGAGTCAAACCTGCACTTTGCCACTAGTAGGTTTAAACCCATCATCTGGGTCCTCACTTGTTACTCTGACGGCTACACAATGACCTTTTGGCCTTACAGACTCTGCCTTGTCAAAATCAAAAGGCTTTGCAAGAACAGAAGTTTTCCTCCAACCATCATACCCTCCACCATGTTCCATCCCATAAAACCGCCTTATCTCTATTGAAGTAGATGCAAGCAAACACAAACATTGTAAAGATACATATTCAATAATCCAAGGTTCAGCCCTAGAAGAAATACAGGTTATTAACAATGTCTTACCAGGAATTTGCCAGAGAGGTATACCCATCCCAACTGCAACCTGTGCTGCTGGCAGATTTATTTCTGCAATCCATTCAGTGACAGGGTGCTCTACCTGTATGACAAAGCATGACAATCAGAAAGATACAATCACTCACGAGAAATCAAGAGAGAGAGCAACAGGTGAGTAAACAATATGGCATTGCCTGAATTGAGGTTAAAAGGAATATCACATACCTGCAGGCGAGGATTCAACTCTAAGAAATAGTACTCGCCAGTGTCCATGCTGTATAGATATTCAACTGTAGCAGCTCCAACATAATTGACACATTTAGCTAACCTTCGAGCTGCCTGCTCCAGCTTTCTCACTGTCTCCACTGGGGCAACCGTTATTGGCCCTTCCTCAATAATCTATTTGTAATAAAAGACAATGTGAGATATAAAGTAAACAAGAAGCCATTTTGATTACAGAAACAACCAACATTAATTTCAGCACACATCCAATGAACCTACCTTTTGGTGCCGCCTCTGAACACTGCAGTCACGGCTATGCAATGCTGCAACATTTCCATATTGATCACACAGTAACTGTACCTCCAAATGCCGGCTCTGGACATAAGAAATAACGTTATAATAAGTTCTGAGGATCAATAGTTACACCAAATGCACTTCAGTTAGCATTCTCACCTGGGAAGCAACTTTCATTATGAATATTGGAGAGCCTGGAACTTCACCTTGCACTTGCTTAAACAACGCTCGAACTTCATCATCGTTATGAACCTATACATTTAAAATGAATTAAGTTTTGTTAAACAAACAAGGCATAAAAGACATCTTTTCACTTGATATTATGAAGTTTACACTACAAGCACGTGGTAATGTATTGACAGTAATTTAAGGAAGCAGACAAAATCATCAAAGTTGTTGATCATTGAAGACCTTTCTTATGCCTTTACCACCACCACCCCATGAAGCCTTGATCATTGCAGGGTAACCCACAATTTGGCAACTTGCTATAGCTTCTTCAGTAGTATGGACACATGCCTCTCTATATATTTCATCCGGAATTGCAAACAAGCAACTGTCTGGAGAGATTTTAACCTGGGACACATATATGTTGTGTATTAGATGGCATACCACACGAAAACAAAAAAACTGAAACACAAAGGCCATTTTTGAAGGAAACTAAAAGATTTACATGGGAGCCACTCCATGGGAGGGTGGGCACTTCTGCAGCTTGAGCAATCAACGATGAACCGATCTTATCTCCCAATGCGCCCATAGACGAAGATGGAGGTCCAAGAAATACTATCCCCTTTGCATCCAGTGCATCAGGAAGCTCTGGGTTTTCAGATGCATGGCCCCAACCAGGCCAAACTGCATCTACATGTGTTATTTCTGCCATCTGGACAATTAACAGTTGGAAATTATGAAACAAATCTACAAAAGTATACTGAAATTCAGTTGACTAAACTAATCGAATAAAGGTGAATATAAATTAGCCAGCAAATAAATCAAATAGAAAACAAGAATAAAATCAAAATCATAGATTCATTGTTCACTTGTTTTCTATATTCTTGTAGAGCTGAATTGTGTGAGGCCTTTTGACAGTTTAGTAATGGTTGCATAACTCTCTTTTGTTGGATGTTATATAGCCTTTGCCTGTTTTTATTCTTTCTTATCATTTAAAACAGAATTAACATTTCTAATACATAAAAATGCCAGCAAATGAACCGAAAAGAAACACATCAAACTTATACTAGAAAGTTTCTTATGAACTCGGTTACTATTTTCAGTTCGTAAGCTAAGAGCCGAAGTGTGTTGTGGAGTTCTACTATACATACCTCCAGAATGAGCTGTACATTGGCATAGTTGTTATTGTTAGTCCCACCTGGAACTTCCACAAACTGATCAGCAATTCTAATGTGCTCTGCATTGATCCTCATATCCTCTGGTGTGGCCATGGCCACCAGCAAGATAGCCTTCTCCGTCCCAAAAGTTTCATATGCCCAAGTCCTAACACTACGAATGAACTTAACAGCTGCCATTCCATTGTTTGCAATTAGAATACTATGTACTGGCTTCTTCCCTCCAAGGGCATGGCAGAACTCATCAACTTCAGATACTGCTGGCTGGCTGATAGGTACTACCCCATTTAAGTACCCATTGCCAGGCCCCACACCGGTCATTATAGGTTTCCTTTGCGCTTCTGACATGCTGCATAAGACAAACAAATCAGCCAAAAAAAAAATTATGGGTTTACAAGCTCAATTTATAATTGAGTTCTAATTCACTATGCTTTTTGACAAACTTTTGCTGAGATTTTTCTGGAAAGAAGTTCCAAATCCGAAGTTAGAAAGAAAAAAATAACAATCTTGCCTCTTAAAAAAGAACTTCACTTGATAAAACATAAAGCAATTGCAATCAAACAAATCCAAGAGAACCCAATTCAACAGTAAATATTCTCAAATGGCAGAAACCATACAATGAACCAAGGCTGTATCAGTTGCCCTGAAAAATAGGATTAGACATGAAATTCTAATTCCCTTGCACTATGAACTGTTTTGACTGTTCCTTTCAAGTGTGCAAGTTGCTTTTGCTAATATGGGGTTTATGAGATCAGGAATAAATCCATGTGAGATCAAGCTTCCAAATTCAAATACTAAGAACTAAAAGCAGCCCAAATGTACAGTTACTGGGGTGCACCATTGCAGAAACCCCAAAAGGAAGCCCAAAATCCAGACCCCAAATATTGAAAAACAACAAGCAAACCAGGAAAATATTAAGACTGCAGCTCCAAAGCAAAATTCCCAGCTCCAAAAGCACCAATAAGAAAGAGTGACCAATACCCAATTCAGGAAACAACAAAAAGAAAAAAAAAACAGCAAACCCGAGAGCAGAAACCTGGTCAGAGTAGAAGAAAACGCCACCTGGAATCTTGGAAACAGAGAGATCGGAAGGATTACAACTTCAATTGCCTATCTAGGTCTCCAAAAAGAGGAGCAGCAGCTCGAGTGTGCTCAGAAACACAATGCACCCAAATCTGAAACAGAGGGAGGGAATTGAAGGGGGGAGGAGGGTAGGTTTGGGGATGTAGTTGGGGGTGGAGGTGGTCTTTAAGAGAGCGTTAACTACAGCTGCACGTGGTACCTGCCGCTGCCACGCCTCTCTCTCTTTCTCTTCCCTTCAAGTAGAGGAGAGTAGTTCCCAGCTACCCTCTTCCTTTATCTACCAAAACCCAGTTTCAGAGTCTCCCCAAATCTGTAAAAAGCTCCCACCTTTGGGTAAAAATCGTTATGTACAGGCAAAACCCATAAACGCATCACATCACATCACCGTCATGCGAATCAATGGAATGAATCTCATCAATTTTATTTTCTCTGTAGAGAGAAACTCTGGCGTGTCTTGACTAGGAGTTGGGTGGTGTTGTCGACCAACCTGTTACTCAACTTTGCTATTAAAACTCCTCTACTTCTTGTATTTCATAAATTAAATACAAAAACAACCAATTACAAGAAAGGATAACCCTTTTTTGTTTCAAATCTAACTCTTCTTGTAATTTATTTTCTTTTCTTTTAACCACTGAAAAATCAAATAGATAGATGTGTCCTTGTTATTGAACTATTTGCTGAACAATAAGACGTTACAAAAAAAAATTAATTTCATTTTAAAACTTAAGTTCATATATAATTTTATTATTAAAGTGGTCTGACAAGTCATATGTTTTTGGGACCCCTACAATTTATTTTGTTTTTCTCTTTTTTGAAGAAGGGTAACTTATTAGTTTTTCATGGAATTAAATGAGATAAGGTGTTGTGAGGTAGTTGGGTTTTTATATATATGTAATAATAGTATTGAATATTGCTTGAGGAGGTGTTAGGATGCAGGTGGAGGTTAGGTCCATCCATGCATTCCTTACCTCATTCATGCAACCATAGAGCCTTCTTTGTCTCCTCTTATTCCTAATTTCATGTTTATTAATTAATTATTTTATTTTATAACGAAAATCTCTCATTGTGATGTCCACTTTACATTTTTTTAAGGGCTCATCATTGTTTGGAATCAAAATCGAGTGACTTGATTGTTTTCTTCTCGATACTTAGTCTCATCCGTTCGGAATACTAGTCGACAAGCGCTCTACCGTCAGATGTACCAGCTATTAGTCCGATCAACGTGCTTCCCCAGTCTCGAGGATTGCTCGAGTGTGTCGGTGGAAAGTGCTTGTAATTAATTTTGTTGTTTTTTTTTGTAATATTCGGTTTAGGTGTCAATGTCTGATCTTGGTTACCAGTACATCTGGTGTAGTGGCCAGGTTTAGGTGGCTTTAGGTGCCAGTCCCACTGGTTCTCGGGGACATCGGGGGCTGGTGATAGGTCCAGCATAAGTTGGGGATGTTGTTAGAGTAGGTCTGACATTAGATCGCCATGTTTCGACGGTTCGAGTCCTTGCTTGTAGATCTAGTCTGGTTCGCTAGTATTAAAGTGAGTGAGGGCGTTTCTGTTCCGTGCGAACAAGAGTGGGTATGTATATCTTCTAAGATATATATAATTAGCAGAAATTTATAAATAAAAAAATACACATCTATTTTATTATGTTTTATTATTTCCCACGCCAAAAAGTGGACGATTTCATTTGTTTCATAAATTATTTTTTATATAATTTTAAGCAATTGACTACATTTATAAATATAGTTTGATATATTTTCAAGCACTACATTTTACAGTTTTTTTTTTTTTATAAAAGGTGCATTTCAAAAAAGAAACTACCAAACTTTTTGGTTTGGAAATTATGCTTGACGTCAAATAGACTGGTGTTGAGGTGTACAAACGTCTAGCCAATTAATTTTATTTGCTTTTATAATATAACTGAAATTTTCAATTTTTTTTTTTTGTAGTAACTAAAATTTTCAATTTTTTTATATAGTAACTGAAATTTTCAATTACTAAATATATTAAGACAATCTTTTTTTATCATATTAACTTACAAGAGGTGCATTTAAGAAAAGGAATTACCAATACCAAACTCTTTGGTTTGAAAATTACGCTTGACGTCAAATAAACTGGTATGGAGGTGTACAAACTTCTAGTCAATTAATTTTATTTGTTTTTATAATACAACTAAAATTTTCAATTTTTTTATAATAACTGAAATTTTCATTTTTTTATAGTAACTGAAATTTTCAATTACTAAATAAATTAAGATAATCATACGCATTTTTTTTATCATATTAATTTACAAAAGGTGCATTTAAGAAAAGAAACTATCTATGTCAAACTCTTTGGCTTGGAAATTATGCTTGACGTCAAATAGACTGGTGTTTAGGTGTACAAACTTCTAGTCAATTGCTTTAAAAAAAAAAAAAAAAACACTTCTAGTCGATTAATTTTAGGGATAAATTCATAAACATAAGGTCAATTATGACCTATTTTCACAGAAGTTCATCTGACTATCGACTCTTTTACATGATTACAGTGAACTTTTTTTAAGGTTCATCTGTTATAACTCTATTAATTTTGTTGTGAAATGTCCAAACTACCCCTATACAGTAAAGAATGATAATTGATAAATAAAAATTAGTTCAAAATTCATAAAAAATACAGATAAAATATATTTTAACAAACAAAATTAGTTATAAAATTTTAAAAGTTGAAAAG
>JAYMSW010004991.1:0-10454 GCA_036897725.1 Erodium texanum | reverse complement strand
TGGGATCCCTCATCGACCCTGTCGAAACCCCCCTTTATCGGGCAACATCGGAAAGAATTCATACGACATCTTTCTCCATCGGTTGTCATCGTTTGTCGTCGGAAACCGAGGGAATACAAACCAGCCTCGTTGGCTGCAACCCTTCCGAGACCATCTCTCTTGCTCCCTTAGAAATCTGTACAGTCTGAACCTATACTAATACTATCTCTTTCACTCTACTCTCCTACGTTGCACAGATCTAAGTCATCTTATGCTCAGTGTAGATGTACATTTTACATAACAACAAACAACATGGTGAAGTTGTTCACAACTAAATGGCGTAGTATATGCTCGATGTAGATGTGTGTTTTACATAATAACAAACAACATGGTGAAGTTGTTCATAACTAAATGGCGTGGCATATACTCGGTTCACTGGATATAATTCGTGACAGTTACATTTTTATTTCAACTTATTTGTACTGCAAATGCAATGAATGTAATGTACAAACTAATCTGATTCAAGGTTCCATACAGGAAAATCAAGGGTTCTACAACTATTTCTCAAGTTTCTATATTGCTTAGATGAATCTAGGTGTGTTATAAATCTAGTTGTGCCATTCTATACTGCATTGAGTTCCTCATCAATGTAATCTCGCTTCCAACTAGTAAGTCATTTTCGGAAGTTATTTCACATAGTTATGGATTAGGTTTCAGAAGTGAACTATGAGCCATTTTCACCGTAGTCATGTGAACGGGTCAATAGTTTAACGTTGTTCTATAAAAATGGGTCATAGTTCATGATAGTTTTATTAATTTTTCCCTAATTTATACGAGGGACTTGTTGTTCTGTGTCAACTGTTGATATAGCATTAAAGATAGGAAGGAACCGAAAGTTTTATTCTGAGAGGTTGATTGCTGACAGACAAAGGGTGTTGGGATAGGTTTAAAAGGGGTGTCTCGGGTTAAATAGATAGGAGACGAATCATAAAAAAGACGGGTCTATTCAATCACTATAAATTTGAACCGTTGAAATATATATGGAATCGGTGTGATCTTCTTTCGATCTTATCCCAAATCCAAACGTGATTTTCTTTCACGTGAACTAAAATTAAAAGCATTGTGACGAATGTCATAATTGTATGGTGAACTGTATCTGTTTCATCGCACAACATGATGAAACATAGGACAAAATGTTCGCAGACCTTATGAACTGAGCTCTAAATCGTTACTTGACATAGAAAGACCTACAATACTAATCAGATCTGAATACTTCGAAAACCATATTAAAGATCTAGTTTTCATCTTCTTAAGCCTACTTTTCTTTCTTTCTTTCTTCTGGTCTATTCTTTACATTATGCAACATGTATCACATGCAAAAGCTTCAGAGATCATTGAAACGACACAATAATCTTGTTCATCACTTCATGGCCTTGGATTAGTATTCATTGTCTTGAATACTATCGAGGAAAGTTGTTCTGAAGACATCTGTAATCAAAGCGATATATTGAGCTCTCTCTATAACTGATAGATTAGTGTGCTTCTATCAAGTATCAGCTTGAGTCTCACGATTTATAGATGAGTTTTGAATTTTCCTAAAGAGACGGAAGCAAAACTCATCTTACATTTCTTTATCCAATCAATCAGCAAGCACCTTTCAATCTGTTTCGGTACATGAACCTAACCGAAACAACAGTATGACCCAAAATCGAATACGAGACCATGGGCCTGGCTCAATATTACAATTGGGCCCAAAAGCGAAAAAGCACTTTATTCCGAATCACGGCTCCGAATTAGGATCCATTATCGTGGTCTAGCTTTATTATTTTGTTCGTTACCTCTTTTTTACTTATTTCCATCTTTGTCCTCGTCGCCTTCATTCTCCCGCAGATTTTTCTCCTCCTCTGATTCTTCCCCAGGTACCACTCGCCTCCGCCAGATCTCTGCGCTCCCTGTTCGCTCCCTGTTCGCTCCAAGCCTCGATTGCTCATCCATGACGCTTGGCTCAGGAGGATCGAGTGTTGTGGGTAACTCCTTCAACCCAATTTCTCCGCCTCGATCTTTTTGGTTTTTTGATCTTCTGATTTTTCTGGTCATGGTTTTTGATAGATTCCTACGTTTCATGCATGCTCGATGTGTAATGATTGTTGGGTACTGGTAAAAATTGTGATTTTGGTGTTATAGGGTTGAGGGTGCTTCTTCTTTAAGAATATTCATTCGGCAATTTGGAATCAGTGATAGGATTAATCTCTATTTGATGTTCGGTTGTATTTTTTTCATATATACTTTTTAGTTCATAATTGGGTTCGAATGATGATCATCTATTGCTGCTTGGTGATATGGCGATTGAGCTGATTATATTATGATGGTTATTGGTAGTTGTCAATATTTACATGCTCTATCTTACGGACATGCACTTATTTGACCAAATTGGTCATTTATGGACCATCACTATTGGGTCAAGTTCTTGCTAAAATACTGAGGTGAGGTGACATGCATTTTCATATGTCTAAATCCTGATGTATGCTCAGTGTTGTGTATTTGTTTCAAAATGGACATGCGTATGATTTTGGATGGGAAGTATGAAGATCTAAACTGATCATAGTTGGTTTATTAATGAACTTATGTAACGCATACATCATACATAGTTGCATGGTTTAAATAGAACCCTAAGCCTCAATTTGATCTGTCTTAATGCTATTGTGGATTTGGTAAGCCCCGTAGTATGTTTCCCCCAATATTGTGCTGTAGAAGGTGATTTTCTTCTTTTCTGAAGTAAAAATGCCGTTTATCTTTTCTGTTTATCATGTTTTATTATTGTTCTATGCTCTTGTTTTCTTTAAGAAACTATTAAGAAAAACATGCTATGGGTTATTTTGTTATTGCTGTTGTTTGGAATGTTAACTTTTCATCATATTGATAACTTTCATGCTTAGTATTGGGGTTTTTATGTTTTCTGTAGTACCTCGCAATTTCAGACTGCTGGAGGAACTTGAACGAGGAGAAAAGGGTATTGGAGATGGCACTGTTAGCTATGGAATGGACGACGGTGATGACATTTACATGCGCTCATGGACTGGAACCATTATTGGTCCTCATAACGTAATTCTTGTTCTTCTTTTTGCTTCTTTTCACTTGAGCTAAACTCTAACCGTTCCATCACACTGACAGTTTGTTCTCATGCATATAATTTATGAAATCTGTTCACCTCCGTAGTTCCACATAGTATTTATAACTTATAAGCAATTTTATCATCTGTATGGCTACTATGCATGTTACCCATTCAAAGCCAATTAAGTAAATTGCCATGAGGTTATCTTGAACAAGTTCATCTTTGGAATTGCTTCTTAAATTATTTAACCTAATGGTAGGTACCCACTTTTCCCTTTAGTTGGCTGAAGCTGATGAGCCAACAGCCAGGTTTGGACGCGAGATACTAGACTAGAACATGCATATACATGTTCTTTTATGCCCATGTGTGCATAATACAATGTGAATAAAAAAAATCATTGAAATTATTTGACTTTGTGACTTTGTCAAGCCTTTGTATGATTCTTTGGGTAGAAGTTCAAGTTTTAATGTACTTTAATGTCTCTGTAGAAATTTGCTGTCAAGTTGTGTGATGAAATTTTGTACTTGTGTTTGATAGCAATGCATTTAAAGGGGTAAAGGAAAAAAGTTCCTGTACTAGTTGCTTATGGATTTTCAAGTGCCCCGAATCTGTGGCATGTAAATAAGACAGTACGCATAAGCTGAAGCAGCATACAATTCTTCATGTTGCCTATGTTTTGACTTTCTCTATTGTGCTGGCTCACTCCAGCAATCTAAATTCAAATTTTTTATTTCAGACCGTACATGAAGGCCGAATCTACCAATTGAAGTTGTTCTGTGATAAGGATTACCCTGAGAAGCCACCTAGTGTTCGTTTTCACTCACGGATCAACATGACTTCTGTTAACCATGAAACTGGAGTGGTATGCTCTAATCCCAGTTAGCTGCTTTAACTAATTGTGGGATGCTATTGTGGTCTGTTCTACATGCAATTCACTCTTTAATGAGACAAATGATGGAAGAGATATTTGGAGTGCTCCATCTTCTACTTCTATGAGAAGCATTTTTATTCTGCCATTTCTTGTGAAACTGTTGTAATCTTTTCTTCTTTATGGAGGAATAACATATTTTAAGTAATATCCCGTTGCAACAGGTGGAACCAAAGAAGTTTGGACTTCTGGCAAATTGGCAGAGAGAGTATACAATGGAGGACATACTGACACAACTGAAGAAAGAGATGGCAGCGCCACACAACAGGAAGTTGGTGCAGCCTCCTGAAGGTACCTACTTCTAGCTATCAAAGACGATATATGGATTGCAATATGCGGTTATAGTTTGTAAGGCTGTGTTGAAGTTGGAAAAAGACATGGGGGATGCTCCGAAAGTCATCCTTTTTTGTCTTTCCTTGGGTACTGTGGTTAAGGGATGATATGATGCTGTTTGATTAATGGGATTTTATTGTGTGCCTAATATGAAATACCTTTTAACTGGTTATCATTTTCAGTCAACGATTTATCCATATCTTCAATAATGTCCTTGCTGGTTAAGTCTCTCTTTGCTTTACAAGGTTTGATCGGTTTTGAACATAACTAGTGTGTATCTGCTGTTGTGTGTTTTAGATTCAAGCTTTACATGGGAATGAACTGTGGATGGTGTCGTTTTAGGTTTAGCTTCTACCGTTTTAGAGTATGCTAAAACATTAAGTATCAGTTCTCCAGATTGAAATTAGCTTCTGATCTTTCGCTACTGTTATTAAAGTACATATATGTTCGTTTATCAGCAGAAAAAAAATGTTTTTAAGGAACAACAAATGAAAAATTGCAAAACTATACAGTGATTAAGGATCCTGATGGGAGTTGAGCATATATGTCACTGGAACTCCGTATTGACCAACAGATTCACAAATATATTTTCATTTCAAAATTATAGAAAGCATTGTCGTATAATTTACCTATAAGTATTACTCCCTGTAACATAGTACCAGTGTATGACTTCTAAAAAACGTTTGTATGTGATTTGTTACCTCGTATATCTAATGTGATTTGTGAGCCAATATTATGTGTTCTATTTTGATTTGTGCGTCAATGTTATTGCTATATATAATTAAGGAGAAAATACACGTTACTATCTATCAATTGATTATGTTGTAATTTAAATTATATCAGTTTATTCTGATGAACTTTGTTTTTGTTTCAATTTATTTTTATTGAAGGTGTAATGATAAAAATGTCCCTTTTATATGAAAAAAAATAATAACTGAAGTGTAATTTTGTTTACAAAGTGAAAAGTATCTTATCAATTTGAAATTTCTATTTTTATATAATTTATATTAAAAAAATTCAAGTTATTTTTTCAATTTTTACATATGGGATATTTTCGTAACTGGGGTTATTTGAGGCAAAAAATTAAATTTATAGGGATGAATTGACACAATTACCGGTGGGTTCTGGCTTAGGGTTGGGGAAGCAAAGGGTTCAGGGATTTGTGACCATAAATGTGAGGGTATTTTTGAGTTTTTATAGAAAACTAGTAGGCACGTGACAGTCACGTGATCACTTTACTTTGGTTTTACTTTAAGGAACTAATAAAATTTTGTACATGCCATCAACTGGTGTTATCAAGTTTTATTAAAATAGGACCATATACAATTTTTTCAATCAAATTAAAGTGATCATATCATCAACTGACATCAAATTTGATTAAACAAAACATGTCTTCATGTCGTCGTTAAAAAAAGATCATATCATCGGATGTTATAACTGCAAAAATCAAATCGCATATAAGAAAAATCCAATTAAAAAAGGTAATATAAACAACTTGCTATTAGTAGAAGGTTTTAAATAATTTAGCTAATTTCCTATTAGATCACTGCCATTATATAAGTAGTTCTTTTGTTTCATTATTAATCAACCAATTATTATAATAAATCGATTTTCTCTCAAACTTTTTTGAAACTTATGTTCTATCTGTCTACTCCTACTCGCTGCGTAAAAACATCTCAGAGTTAAATACTATGGTGCAAACAATCTTGTGTATGTTCGAAAAATAAGTGTTCAGTGTCCTTAATTAGCAAGGTTGTAAAAAAGGTTAGTCGAGTAGATCAGGGCCTTCAAGGATTAACCGGGGACTAAGCGAGGATTAGTTGGGATTACTCGGATTAGTATTTTTCTATTTTTTATTTAATAAAATATTATATTATATATACAATTAGAAATTCTTTGTAAGGAGAGAAATCACAATCACAAAGACTTAAAAGTGAGTAAGAGAGTCTAAAGTTCATTAGAATTTAGATATTTTTCCTTTTATTTATAATATTTATTTTAAAAAAATCCACAAGAAGACAAAAATCAGAATTATATGTTGTAAAAATCCTCGCCTAAATATGTGTAGACCCGTCTAAACACCTGGTCCGCCTAGACCCACTTAAGCGCCTTCCACCTAAACCCGCCCGACTTGATGTTGCTAAAAACCCCTCCTAGTCGACCACCTAGGCTCTGTCTAGACTGATTTTTGCAACATTTTTGAATGAACCAAACATTAACATGAAACTTTATTTATAAAGCAAATGACTAGAAAGACCGATCAAGCCGGCTCAATAATAGACTTGCCAAATTGCCCGCTTCGATAACCATTTCCAGATTGATGGTCTACGAAAACATGCAGGTGCTTTGTATGGCTTAGGGAATGTTTCATAGTAGTGAAAGCTCATTAGAGTTCATTACCAGTATAGCCTTCTATCTTGTACGCGATTGGCTTATTAGAGCAAGGGCGTTGGAAGCATTGGTGTTGGCCCTGCCACATCAATACCAGCGGGTCAGGTTGTGGTGAGCCCACTAGTGCTGATGAATACAAGTTAACTGGTACTTTTTCCCAGCATCAGTGCTCAAGCACAAAAAAAAAAAAAGACAAAATAGAAAGAAAAAAAAAAGAGAGACAATGTAGTGTTGGCGTTTCATTGGTGACCACATTGGGTGGCACGTCTTGGCATCGACTCTTAGCGAAGAGACCACGTTACGTACATTGGCACTGGTGCCAGCCAGTGTTAACGACTCGCCGACACTTGCGCTAACAAGTTAGCACGAGTCGACACCCTTGTTGGCCTCGCCCTTAGACAGCTAAACCCTTGTGATTATTCAGACATGTGAGTCCATCAATAACTCGTGCACGGGAAAAATGAATGAATTCAGCTAATTTCTTGTGCCCTTAATTGAGGATATAGTTTGTTGATGTGTCGGCCTTTTACTAGTGACCGCATTTGATGACACGTCTTGACATCAGCTTTTAACGGGGAGACCATGCTACGTTAGTGCTGGTGCCGACCAGTGCTAATGAGTTAGCACAAGTCGAAATCCCCGATGACCTTGCCCTAAAACCGCTAAACCCTTATGATTCTTCAACCATGTAAGTCCATCAATACTCATGCACCGGAAAAATGAATGAATTCAGCTAATTTCTTGTACCCTTAATTGAGGATATAGTTTGTTGAATAGCAAATGGGTTCAGATCTTTGAACTCCAAGAATGTGTGTAGTTATGTGCCTATAGAGTACCCAAAACTGAACCTAATTAATTATAACATGGTGTATATGTACGCGTATGCATGATGTGTGGCAGTAGCTAATGGACCATCCTATGGGATCAAATGCAAAATCATATGGTCCCTGAAGACCATATATATTTTGTATTTTTGCAGAAAAAAAAAAATCACACATTTTCATGGTCCTACCCATGAGCCTAATATGAATGCATGCTACTGTTACTTGGTGCTCAGAACATGCCTATTGCCCAAGATTGACTGCATTTTTTTTTTCCCCAAATTACATTTTAACATACTATATAAACAAATACATTTTAACATACTATATAAACAAACCAACACATAATTTCAAAATATAATACCTAATTCTTCCTAAAAATTCCAAATTTCACTGGATGAAACTACAAGAATAACACAGTATAGTTGACCACATTCTTTTAAGAATGTTGACCTGTAATCCCAAGTCTAGTCATGACTTTTTTTTTATACTTCACAATATATGGGAAACTAGAATATATATATATAATAGAGGGGTTTTAGTGGGATGTGAGAGGAAATATTGAACCGGTCTCATTGTCATCCTTACATTTAATAATGGATAGATATCATCGGATTATTTAAAAACTCAAATTGGATTCTCCATATAATTTGGTAATCAAATTCAAATGAAACAAATATTAATGGGTGTCACTCTCAAATGAAATTGATCTTTGTTTCTTTCTTCTTCACTTCAAAATTTTAACATCCCTAAATTCCCTCCAAATTTGCCTTTCAAAGTTTATAACCATTTCATTTTTATCGTGAATATATAATTATTATAATCATGAACTTTAATCAAATCAACTTAAAAAGTAACACAATTCTGTCATCCAAAAATGTAAATAAAAACATCGCTAATCTTTTTGAGATATTACCTGATATAAAAACTCGAGAATTTACGTAACATAACGGAATGGATTGAGTACAATGTTGGTTTTCATGTGAGCCAGATTGGTTACCAATCTCAACCAACATGCACCCACCTAAATCATATATAAAACCTTTGGAGTGCATATAGTGTGTGTGTATTTTCTCTCAAGGACAATACACATTTATGTAATGTTGTCACCATATGACAAGGATTTGTGAACCCCTGCAATGGCTAAGTTCACAAAAAAATTTGAAT
This sequence comes from Erodium texanum, assembly GCA_036897725.1. Taxonomy (NCBI): domain Eukaryota; kingdom Viridiplantae; phylum Streptophyta; class Magnoliopsida; order Geraniales; family Geraniaceae; genus Erodium; species Erodium texanum. Next base: position 1,723 of record JAYMSW010004991.1, on the reverse strand, counting down.
TCTGAGAATTTGGACCGTTGTGATTTCAAAATCTTGAGCTTAATTAGGTACTAACCTTTTTCTATTAACTCACTTGAGCTCAGAAAATGTTGCTCACGATAATTAAATGGTGGCATTGGTCACTTGCTTTGTTATGGTTTAACACACCTACGCTAAGACCTGCACGCTATGTGACAAATGCAGATATTTTTACTACATTTGTACGGTCACTTTTATGTTTACGTTAGGTTTTTATTAACTACTAATATATATACATTTTCAAAAAGAGGGAGGGAAATTGCATTAAAGAAAGTTTAAACATTTGTCTTTAATTTTAAACTTAAAACTGATTTAGGGATAGTAATGTAACGAGTATGACAATTTCGGACACCGCCCTGGTACAAGGATCCCCATTATCCTTTCTTATGAAAATTATTTACTATACCATATTAAATCAATCAATAAATTGAAATGATACATCAAATAAAAGAATTTACAAATGTTAACAAAACACAAAATTAGACACCAGGTGTTCTACTCTCAAGATAAGAATTAATATATCATTTAACCTATAATAATAATAATAATAATAGAGTACACTATTGGGGTCGGGTCGGGTTGCCATTCCCTAACTCTGCTTCAATGGGTATGAAGATTCCTCAATTGTTTGAAAAATATTTACTCTATATTTCACACAATAAATGAGTTTAGAAAGACCGATAAAACAAATAATCAAACATTTGACCAATTCTATATGTCAGATTAGATTTAAAAAACATATCGCCATGACATATTTATTGTGATAATATATTAAAATATTTATATATCAAAGTTCTGTTGGGGGCATCCTTGCTGGTCGTCGTCTTGATTAAGAGACATCAGATTCTCATCAAATCCTAACTTGAAATATCAAATGTATCGTGAAAATCTCTACATCTAAATGTTATCATTTAATTTGTGTGCATAGACATTTTCAAACGTGTAATAGGGGCAAGGCTAACGCGGCATTGGCAACCCGTGCAATCGCGATAACCCCGTGGCCGTCAATGCGCTAGCCCGGGTCAGCACCGTTGTTGGGCCAGCAACAGCTCTTTGTGAGCAGACGATGCCGCGTAGCGTTGTCGAGGATCTCTAACCAATTGAAGGCGTCGAGACCATTGACCCGCTATCTATCTCCTCTCTCATCTCTCATTCTCTCTCCACCTTCTGTTGCAGAGCACCGACGCTCTATCCTTTTTCCATTAACCTTATTTCAGTCTGACACTGATACCGAAACCACGTCTAGATCCCACTTGATCTTACTAACAGAGACAGTACCAAATCTACGTTAAAGTTACCCTAACAAACTAAAATTTGACCCAACTTAACAGTTGTAGTGTAGAGATGAAAATGTAGATATTTGAACGTGATCATTTATTACCTATATAAAAAGACCCCTACTAGATATCCTTGTTCTTCTTCTCCTCCTCATCCCACTCCCACCACTTGTCTACGTTTTCTCCTACTCATTTCAAAAATCTCCTCCTCCAACAAGCACTGCTCCGCCATTAATGCTACATATACAAAGCTCAGTTTTCACAAACCCAATTCAATTCAAAATTGCAAACCCAATACCAAAATAGCTTTAAGAAAATGAAGCTCCCACTTCTCTTCAAGAGCATTGTGCCGGACACGAGATCTTCGTGGCCGTGGCCGTCCTGCAACCACCCCAGAACCCTCTCCTTCCCCTCCGGTTTCGGCGACA
>JAYMSW010004990.1:0-10454 GCA_036897725.1 Erodium texanum | reverse complement strand
GCCGTGACTTGACAATATTGGACTTCTTGACATTCTATCGAAAGAAGCTAATGGGTTGGTTCCACACCAAGAAGTCTATGCTTCCGACACTTCATAGCCATGTTTGACCAAGGATTAAGGAGCAGCTTGAGGCGGCTATTAAGGCTGGAAGAAGATGCTCGGTTGTGATTAGTGGTAATGGGTTCTACAAGGTTTCTGACAAGAATGACACTTATGTTGTGAATGTGCCTAGAGAAATTTGTAGTTGCTTGGAATGACAACACAGTGGAATCCCCCGCAAGCATGTCGTAGCTGTTATTTATCGATGTAGAGGTAATCCTTTGAAGCATGTTCATCCATACTATTTCACTGATACATTCCAAAGGATATATGCTGGTCAGATTTTCCCTATGCAAGGACTGAGATTTGTTAGGAAGATTATGATAGAGACAAAGTTCTATTACCGCCTGAAATCCGGAAGTAACCTGGAAGACTAAGAGTGAGGAGACGGAAGGGCTTTATGGAGAAAGGTGTTGCTACTCAATGAGTTCCAACTGATGTTGGTGAAGGCTCAAATACTAATGGAAGAATGTCAAGGAAGGGCACAGTGATTAAGTGTAGTAGATGTGGAAATTTTGGTCACAATATAAGGCGCTGTACTACAAAGGACTATGGGGTATCAGTGACGAAAACCAAAACTAGTGGTAAGAGGAAAAGGTGTGCAGACCATGTCATTGGGGATGAGGAAACCATTGTCGAAATACTTGAGAGAAAGAGAGCTGCTGCCTTTGCCAAGATGGAGAAAGAAAGAAGACGTAAACGACTTGAGAATGAAGCAAATAGAGAGAACTATGAGAGAGGACAGAACCTTGGAGATGAAGCAAATGGAGAGAATTATGATGGATTGGGTAGTGATGAAGTTGTTGATTTGAGGACTATGACACCCTCACAGATAGCCAGAGCTGAAAGAGATGCATTGAAGATGATGTTAATGAGGCGCAAACAACTTGCAAATAGAAACAACACTGATGAAACAAATGAAGAAGTCGTTGATTACAGGACTATGACACCCTCACAGATAGCCAGAGCTGAAAGAGAAGCATTGAAGAAGATGTTAATGAGACGCAAACAGCTTCCAAATGGAAACAACACCAATGAAACAAATGAAGAAGCCGTTGATTACAGTACTATGACACCCTCACAGATAGCCAGAGCTGAAAGAGAAGCATTGAAGAATATGTTAATGAGGAACCATATGCTTGCAACAGAAATGGTACAAAAAGCAAAGGAGAAATATGGCTCAAAGGGCATAGCAGAAGTTGAGTGGCATAAATCACAAGAATTTCAGGTTTGTAATACTGATTTTTACATGTTCTTGATTGTTTGAAAAAGTAATTATGTAGTTCATTAGATCTGGAACTACTGTATGGCATAAAAGTAGTGTATTATTTTCTGAAAATTCTGAATTTAGATGTGGAACTAAGTAATGTGGATCTGAATCTAATATGGTGGATCTGAATTTAGCTTCAGTTATGGTTTTAAGAACTAACCTTCACTTCCTTCGTAGATGCTTACCAACTGCCCAACTGTTACTAGAACATCACCAACTAGAGGAAGAGAAGTAGAGAGGACTGTTAGAGGAAGAGGTGTCAAGCGAGGAAGAAGAAAGGCTGCTTCTGATTTAGCAGGAAGGTGCAGCCAGCCTTCTAGGGCAACAGAGTCTGTTGATAAAGAAGGAGTCCCTCCCACCAGCTCACAACCTTGATATGTATGGTGTAGTAGTTAGGTTTATTTTTGTTGTTAGTTTTTGGATGGTGGGTGCAGTCCATAATGGACATTTACTTTTGTGTCTTTCAATAGGAATCAGATTCCCGTATATTTTGTAACTTTGTCAGCTGAATTTCAGATGAATTTGATGGCTTGGTAAATTTCATGTGAATTTCAGATGAATTTGGAGAAAGAAAATGATGTAATCTACATGTTCTTTGTCACTTTGATGATGATGGAAACAGGTACACTACAAAGTCATTTACAGTATAACTACATATCATAGGAAGTTGTTGATTCAAGGGAAAACTTCAATTACAAGTTATAATTGCCATGAACCTAATCTACGAAAACAGATAATATGATACAAAGCTAAAGATGAATACAATGGCAACTAATTTATAGTGTTTTTACAATCCAAGGGTCTTCATGTGTCTTTCTTCCTGTTCCAGTACTCCACTTCTCTGCAATGCCAATTCTTCTACATTTCTCACTCGATCTTCTAACTCTTTAATTCTATCAAAAAGATGAGGTAACATTCGTTTGGCATGGCTACATACCTCAGGATCTACCCACTAAAAAAACTAACATTTGAAATCTTTCTACACATTACAATTGCACCATTAGTAAGATAACTGAATCTGGGGGACGGCAAAACCAATTACACATTGAAATAGGAAAAATTTAGGGCAAAACTGAAATTAGGGATTTATGGGCAAAACCAAAACTTCGATTAGGGTTCACATCATGCTAAAGTTATGGCAAAACTGAAATTAGGGATTTAGGAGAGAAATGGAATGGTTTTGGTTTGATACTTACGTTTTATTTTCCATATCCCATGAATCGTCTTCCCGGATTCTCTTTGGACCACGATGTACGAACGGAGGACAGCACTCTACAATGGCAACGAACTTTTCCCTTCATCGAACCCTAGCCTTCTTCCTCTGACCATTCTCAGCCTGACACGAACCCTTCTTGGACCTTCCTCTCTACGTCCCTTCTTCAACCTTCCTCTCTGGCTTTGCTCTCGTTCTTCGTTTCAAATTTAATTTGGATAAACAAATATAGCAAAGCAAGTACAAGTTAGTGGTTAGGGTTATTTTGGGGATTTCTGGAAATAAAGCCCTCATGTGACTAACTTCCGTCAGCTATGATAGATTTTATAACGTGTTGGTAATTTCCCAAAGTCATGAGTTATGTACTGAGACGATAGTTGAGTTTGGGTTAGTAATTGATAAAAGGCGAAAGATCATAGCTGGTAATTGGAGTTTTCCCTTGAAAAAATTGCGACACCCATTTGTTTTGACAGAATCCATCCAATTTTTGTCACGTGCAACTCACTTGTGCTAATATTTATTGAAAATACCAATTTCGCCCTTGGAGAGATAGGTTACAACCACAAATTCCAGAGACAAAATCAGAGCCGAGGGTTGCCTGAACCAAGTTTTGCTTCGCGCCAAGTGTTGCTCGGGTCGCTGAGGCACCACAGTGTCGCCGAGCACGAGTGAGGGTTAGGGTTTCGAGACGGTAGAGGACGCGTGAGGGTTAGGGTTTCGACCGCTAGAGTCGTAGCTTCTCGTCGGAATCTCTGACAGCCTTAGATGACAGTTTCATTCTAAGCGAGAAGAGGATTGAGGAGAGGGTTTGGGTTCTGTGCGAGGAGAGGATAGAGCGCAGATAGGGTTATGGCCAGTTTGATTCTGAAGGTTTCATTTTGAATAGGGAAAGGATACAAGAGTAATTTATCATTCAAAAACCAAGGGTGAAAGAGTAATCTTACATTCAGCAATTACTGATTCTGCCAAACAAATGGATGTTGCGGTTTTTTCAAAGGAGAGGGATAATTTTTGGCCACTCTGATAAAAGAGGGGAAGTATTTACAAAAGAGAGGTAAAAGAGGGAATGAGAATGTTTATGCAATTTCCCCTAATGATAAACATATGATTGGAGACGATTATTTCTACATTTCATGCCTCCAATTTACTCATGTAATAGTAATATCTGACTAAGATTTTAAAAGTATTATGAGCTGATTTCATGTTTACTTGTTGTTGAACAAAATAATGTGTTCGATGAAAAGTCATCAATCTCACCCAATTGCCTATATGACATTTTTGAAGTGAGTGTTTTGTTAATTATTTCATTATTTTTATTATGAAAATACATGGGAATGGTGAACCACTGTGTTTGTGGATAATACATACGACATTTTTCGCATCTCATATTGCTAAAAATGAAATGTAAACACAATATCTGATACATCAGATCTTATTGAAGGCTTTGGGAGAGCTAATATAATGTTACCTAATAGTATAATGCTCATCATTGATGATGTAATGATCTCTACCAGATTAAAAGGAAACATGTTAAGTTTTAAAGATATATTTTGCAATGATTATCACATAGAGACAACAATGAAATTGACGTTGATTACTTTTATATCACATCTATGTCTCAAGGAGAAAAAAAATAGCAGTACAACTCAAATGATACACATTTGGATAGTATTGCAAAAGGTGCAATAGAATCATATATGGTGATAGACAAAGATCATCGAACTCAACAAATTATTACCTGATCATTTAGGTCATATGAGTTCCATAATGATCCGAAAAAAGTATAGTACATTCACATGGTGAAGCATCTTGTTGCTCATATACATGCACAAAATGATTTCGAATATATAATTTTTTTTATCATTAGAAAAACTCAAGCCTAAAGCCTGATGGACAATGCCAACAAAAAGGGTATAAGTCCATTATGCACAATGCTCACACTAGGAGGATGTGTTGTGAATCTGAAGTTCTCACATCGCTCACATACAAGATTCTTGAGCAAATTGATTATGAGAAATGGTGAGAACCTGAAGTTCTCACATCGCTCACATATAACATTTTTGAATAAATTACTTACAAGAACAAGTTTACCAAATTGTACTTGGAGACATATGATATTGCATGTTGTAGCAATAATTCACACATGGCCAATTGCATATTAAAATATTCTCCAATGTAACTTATTAAAGATCAAGAACCAAATATATCTCGATTAAGAGCTTTTGGATGTGCAATATGCGATTTAATATCTCCTCCTCACCATAGTGAAATGGGACCAAAAGAGAGTTGGGGTTTTCTATTTGATTTGAATCCACATCAATTGTTAAAGACTTCAACTCATGAAAGGTGATATATTCAAGACATGGTTTACCTATTGTCCATCTAATGAAACAATTTCCCTGCATTAAAGGGAGATAAGCTAAATTCTAATAAAGAAAGACAAAATTATGCATTATCATTGTCTTATTTGATCCTCCTATAAATAAATGTGAAACGAAGTTCAAAAGATTATTCACTTATTTGATTTTTGAGCCACATAATATTGACAAGTGTCGTCAAAGGCATGAGTGGACAAGATGAGAAGAAGCAACTCAAGCCGAGTTGGCGTCGTTGGGGAAATGCTAAGTATTTGGTCCTATAATAAAAACACTAGAAAAGAATGAGAAGAACGAAATTTCTCAATATACAGCGAGGCTTGTAGCCAAAGATTTTTCTCAACGACCTAGAGTCAATTTTGATAAAAGATTATTCATTTATGAAATATTGCAAATAAATTGCAAGATGGATCTATTAGTGTTAAGATAATAACAAAATCAAAGCAACTTCTAATGCTCATTGAAAAATAAACCTTCTTGATGAAGAAGTTGAAAATATGCTAGCAAATGAGTCTAAAGGATGCCAAAAGCGTGACAGGCTTGTTAGATCTAAGGATTAAAAATCTAATAAAATAAAAGGAGTTAGGTACGAAAGTTGATACATCAAATGACATTACTATTCCAAATAGATTTGATACTTGAAAAGACGTCTCCAAAGGATGATCAAATACATGTGAGTGATGATACTGAAGATGGATATGTTGGTGTTAAGATAATAACAAAATCAAAGCAACTTTCAATGCTCATTGAAAAATAAACCTTCTTGATGAAGAAGTTGAAAATAGGCTAAACAAATGAGTCTAAAGCATGCCAAAAGCGTGACAAGCCTGTTAGATCTAAGGATTAAAATCTAATAAAATAAAAGGAGTTAGGTATGAAAGTTGATACATAAAATGACATTATTATTCCAAATAGATTTGATACTTGAAGAAACTTCTCCAAAGGATGATCAAATACATGTGACTGATGATATTGAAGAGATCTATATAAACTATATCATTCCAAGAAAGAGATGGAATAAAAAGGAAATTGTCATGGATAATATATTTGCGTATGTAATGGCTCTAAATTTTGTAAAAGAAAATGAGGATCACGAGTCAAGTTCGATTAATGAATGCCGAAGAAGAAATGATTAGCCAAAGGTTCTATTGAGGACGAGTTGAATTCCCTAAAAAAAGTGCCAAGTTTTTGGACCTTTTGTCTAGACACCAGAAAATATGAAACATGTTGATTATAAATGGGTATTTGTGCGGAAAATAAATGAGAAACATGAAGTCATAAGATATAAAGCACGAATTCTGGCACAAGGTTTCTCACAAAAACTAGGAATTGATTATGAGAAGACACATTCTCCGGTTATGGATGCAATCACACTCAGATTCTTGATGGGACTGTCGATTTTAGAAGGACTCCAAAAGAATTTAATGGATGTTGTGACAACCTATATATGTGGGTCACTTAGCAATGATATTTACATGAAAATATGTAAGGGATTAAAATTTCCTGAAGCATACAACTCAAAACCACAAGAAATGTACTCAATAAATTTACAAAGATCTTTGTATGAGTTAAAACAATCTGGCCAAATGTAGTATAATCGTCTTACCAATTACCTTTTGAAAGAAGGATATATCAAAAATCCAATTTCTCCATGTGTTTTTATTAAAGGACAAAACTCGAATACACCATAATTGCAATCAATGTTGACAATTTAAATATCACTGGGACTTCTGATGAAGTTAAAGATACGACTGTAACGGTGAATTTGAAATGAAAGACTTGGAAAAAAAAGATTTTGTTGGGCCTACAAATTGAACATTTAGCGAAAGGTATTATTATCCATCAGTCATTGTATACTGAAAGGATCCTCACATGATTTAATATGGATAAATCACATCCTACTAGTACGCCAATGGTCTTTGATCACTTGATGTGAAGAAAGATCTATTTTCCCCTGAGAAACGGATGAAAAGCTCATAGGTCCTACCGTACCCTACCTTATTACAATTGGGGTGCCAATTTACCTTGCAAATTGCATGCGTCCTTATATTTCTTTTTTGGTCAATTTATTAGAAAGATATAGTTTTTGTTTGACTCAAAGGCATTTCACTACTATTAAGAAAATATTTCGATACCTTCGAATAACTATTCTTATGGGCTTATTTTATTCAAAAGACTCGAAGTCAGAGCTAATTGGATATGCTAATGCCTTATATTTATCCAACCCTCACAAAGTGATCACAAACATGTTATGTATTTATTTTTTTGTATCAACAAAGAAGACAATTTCATTAATAAGGATTGAGACTCCTAAGGTAGGAGCTACAATCACAATCACAATCAGCCCTATAAGTACTTATAGAGAACAAAAGACATCATACAAAGATAAGCTGACATGACCAACCAAACAAAACCTGCAGCACAACGTCTGGGTACTAACCCAATACTTACATCACAAAAGGAAAACAGAGATAATACAACACTGAATTACCAAGAAAACACAGCAAACAAAGGCTCAACCTTCAACCTCACCACCAACGAGAGCACCCACAAGATCACGAAGAAACACTCCGTAACTCAACCTATCTCCTCCTAGAGCTGCAGACTTTCTCCAGGCTGAAGAGAAGGCTGACAATTTTGAGGCACAATTCATCTTCAGCAAGTAGTGAACCTTGGAAGACAACTTCATTTCTCCACATCCAAATGTGCCAAAGGACCACCGACGCTACCCTGCACCAGCTTTTAGAATACCTACCCGAAACGAGCCCCTTCCATCCTGCCAGTAGAGCTTTCACAGAACCGGGGATACACCACACCACTCCCCACCAAGTAAGAACGTACGAGCAGATTGCCCAAGATCTCGAACACCTTACCAAAAGATGATTACAATCCTCAAAAGCCCGATCGCACAAAGGACAAAAGCAAGACCTCACCGGGAGAGGAAAACCCCTCTCCTCCAGAAAACATCTCGTTGCAATCGCTTCGTGAGCTGCTAACCATGAAAATGCAGAAACTTTTGGTGGCACTCCAGCAGTCCAAAGAAAACATGCCCACAGGCGCTTAACTGTATCTTGAGACTCAAGTAAATCATAAACTGCCGCCATCGAGAACCCCTTAGAATCAAAAACCCATACCATCTCATCCTTAGAATTAGCCCTCGGCTTCCAAGGAAATAACAGTTTCAACAATTCATTTAGCTTCCCTTCTTCCCAAGCCCACAACCGCCTTCTAAACGATAGAGACCAACACTCTCCATTCCAAAAATCTGAAACCTTCCCAAACCTCAAATCTGATAGTTCATACAATTTCGGGTATTTAAACTTCAACACTATATTGTCTACCCAGCAATCCTCCCAGAAATTTATACCCGAACCTTGTCCCAATCTCCAGTGCAGACCATCATTTCCAAACAATTTACTGAACTTAACATCTTTAACCAATAGCTGAATCTGTTTAAGAATAGAAGAGGAAGTACCTGAATCGAAATTTGCCAAATTCCACTCAAGAACATCCCATACATACTTCGAGCAAATTGCCTTCTTCCACAAAGTTACCTTCTCACTAGCAAACCTCCACCACCATTTTGATAATAAACTGTTGTTCATCGAGGTTAAGCTTCTAATACCCAAGCCACCAACTTCTTTCCGAGAACAAACAACCTCCCAACTTAACTTACAAACTACTCTTTTCTCTTTTGAGCCACCCCACAAGAACAAACGTTGCCATCTCTCCAGCTCTTTGATCACCCCAACTGGCGCTTTCATAAGAGTCATGAAGAAGATGGGAAGCGCCACCAAGGTTGACTTTAATAGCGTTATCCTACCGCCAAAGGATAGGTATTTGGACTGCCATAAAGCTAGGGATCTCTTGTACTTCTCCAATACCGGATCCCATGTCTTTATTCTTCTTGGATCCGCACCCAACTGAAAACCTAAGTACGGCATCGGCAAATCACAAGCCGAACACCCAAATAATTCGACCAGCTCACTTTCCGACAAACTCACAGGATTGAAGAGATGGATTTTTGACTTTTTAAAGTTAATCCTGAGCCCTGAGCATAATTGAAAACCCATAAGCAAGCTTTTAACATTTTCTGCCTCCTGAATACCTCCCTTAAAGAAAATAAGAGTATCATCCGCAAATTGTAGGTGGGAGATTACAGGTCCTCCAACTCCTAATCTGACACCCTTAAATTTCCTTCTCATCACAGCCAACTCAAGCAATTGATGTAAACCCTCTACTGCTAGCACGAAAATGAAAGGAGACAAGGGACAACCCTACCTCAAACCACTTTTTAATTCGAAGTCTGGACTTGGAGACCCATTAATTAATACTGAAACAAATGCCTTGAAACAGAAACTCAGGCACCTACACCACCTCTGCCCGAACCCCATCTTTGATAACACAAACATGATATAATCCCAATCTAGAAGATCGTAAGCCTTTTCGAAGTCTAACTTCAACATGACTACCTCCTCCTTTTTCACTTTAATCCCATGAATTAGCTCACTGGCAATGAACACCCCATCCACTAATTGTCGCCCTGCCACAAACCCCGATTGGGTATCGCTCACCAAACTAGGAAGTACATCCTTAAGCCGGTCGGCCAGTGTTTTAGCAAGTATCTTATAAGGTGCAGATACCAGACTTATGGGCCTATATTCCTCCAAAGAGTAAGGGGATTCCGTCCTCGGGATCATAGTAAAAAATGTTGAGTTCAGGGTCTTTTCGATCTGACCCGTTGAGTGAAAATGCACCATGAAACTCATCAAATCCTCTTTAATAATGGGCCACGCCAATTGAAAATTTTTTAGAGTGTACCCATCCGGACCAGGAGCTTTATCTCCATTACAGCTGTCTATAGCTATCTTGACCTCTTCTTCATCAAATATACGCTCCAACTCCAAAGCCTGTGAAACTGAAATCGTCTTGAAATTCATTTCTGGCAAATCCAAACAGACAGGAACCTTCGTAAAGTATCTCTCTGCAAAATACTCCGCCGCGTGCAGACGAATATCCTTAGGATCAAAGAGAGTCACCCCACCCACTACCAACTGTGAGATCTTCTTTCTACACGCATTATAATTTGCTATCCTGTGATAATACTTTGAACACCGATCACCCTCCTTGAGCCATATAGCTCTAGCTTTCTAGCTCCACACTTTTGCCAAAACCTTCAATTTTTGAATTAACTGGGCACGCTTAAAAGACCTCTCACAGCCGTCTTCCTCAGATAGATCACGTTGCTCTGAGGTAACATCCAACTCCTCAATGCCTTTTTGCAGCTCAATTATCTCTTTCTCCTGATAACCAAAGATCGATACATTCCACACTTTCAGATCACCCTTTGCCAACTTCATCTTATTCCATAGAACAAACTACGGGGCTCTTGAGACTCTATATGCTTTCCAAAACCCCCCAAAATCTGGTAGAAAGGACCTATGATCCAGCCATGCATTAATGAACTTAAACGGACAAGGGCCCCAATCCACAACAT
>JAYMSW010004989.1:0-10458 GCA_036897725.1 Erodium texanum | reverse complement strand
TCCACCCAGATTCCACCGGGAGTATGGACGTTGTCAAGCTTAACCAACTTGGTCCGAATGTTGGTGTCTGCACTGTCAGAGTTTGGTTGTCGTATATGGAAGTCAGCAAATACAAGGAATAACGAGCTTATTGGCCTTGATATGGTTGTTGTAGACTGAAACTTGATTTAATATAAGAGTTGGTATGTTATATTACGCCTATTATATAATAATATACCGATATGTCTTTCAATATTTTATTTTTAATAAAATAATTATCAATTAAAAATTTTACAAATAGCACCGCGGAACGTGCTGTACATTGCACTAATATATGAATAATAACAGCTTCTAACTTAATTCAGTGATTTGTAACATTCATATATATCTCTTCCTAAACAGAGTTTGATTATAGAAAATTTAAAAACATATTCTAAACTAATCTCTATTCCATTAAAATTAATAATACCTTTCCTCAAAAAATAATAATTAATAATACCAACCCTCAATCTGAACAAAACAGCATAGCAAATATATAAGAATCATATTGAGGCTGGAAAAATAAAAATAACACCATAAATGATTTTCATTTCCCTTTTTATTTCTTATCAGATCATAATCATAGTATTAATAGAAACGTCATTAATACAGATATTTAAGTACTGCCTTAATTTATCTATTTTTCAGGAAAAAAAACGTACCTAACAAATCATCTACTCATTTAGATATTTTCAACCAACTAAACCTAGAAATGCAAAATCAAAGAAGTAAACACAGAAATCCAAAATTATACAAAATTTGATGAACTTTTTCAAAAAAAGTATACATAATTAGGCTCGATATATACCGAGCCTTTCCTTATTAATTTCTCACCACGTGGCCTTGTCCGAGCGCGTGAAGTTGTTGCTCCCCCAGACGCGTGGGCCACATACAACCCCACCCTCTGAAAGCACCGGCTATTGCCGGTAGCTTCGAGAGAAATCCTACAAGCCCTCGCGTCATTGCCTCTCATCTCAGCCGGCCATTTTTGAAATCCCGAATTTCGCACGGAAAAGATAAAGGAAAATAAAAATAGAAAGAAGATTTGATCGTTGTTCTAGTTTTCGACAAATTTGTAGTGTCGTGCGATTGCAGAAATAAATTATTTAATTAATTACTTTATTTCATCTGCCGTGGTCTCGGTCTCGGATCAGTGCGGTCTGGTGGTGCTGCCGGAGGTGGTGGTGAATTCCAATCGGATACGGTTGTGGTGGTAGCGGAGATGGTGCCTGGCGGCGGCGCGGCGGAGGTTATAGCCTATAATTTAAAGGAAGCCTCTAATTGGTGGGAAGAGATCAACCATTCACCGGTCTGGCAGGATCGGATTTTCCACGTCCTCGCAGCCCTCTATGCCATCGTCGCCGCAGTCGCTTTGGTACTCGATTTGCTTCTCTCTATCTCCGAATCAAATATTGCAAATTTTGGAATTTGTGTATGCGCGTCGCAGGCCTATGGCGCAAAATGTGCTGTTCAATTTTATGAATTTGTGAATAGTGCCTTGATTCTCGTTCATTAAATTTGGAGTTGATGTTGCATATTGAATGAAATGATGGATTCGTTGCCGTTAGGGTTTTCTAGGGTTACTAGCCGAGTTATTGGATATAACTTGCTGAGCAATCAGGAGAAGAGTTCTTTTGCTAGTGGAAAGTTTTTTTTCTTTTCCTGTTGCTAGGTTTAGAATAGAATTATGAAAATCTCATGCAGATATTGTTAGCCAACTGCTAGATTTAGTAAATTATTTGTAGAAATTGGTTGTTAGTTGTTACTGATTTGGGCATTGGCACTGTCAGGTTCAATTGGTAAGGATACAATTGAGAGTTCCGGAATATGGTTGGACCACACAGAAAGTCTTCCACTTTCTTAATTTTGTAGTGAATGGAGGTTTGTGTTCTGGGATTATGTCTCTCTGATGTACCTCGTCTACGTGTTATGTCTAGCTATATTGAAGCTTTTGCTTCTCTTGTATGTGTTTTCAGTTCGATCATTGGTGTTTGTATTCCGGCGAAATGTGCAGATGTTACATCCCGAGGTTTGTGCCAATTGTTCACACTCTTTCAGTCTTTATGCTGTCTCGGACTTTTCCAGTGTGTTGCTTGATTTGGTGGTTTTTGTTAGATTATGCAACATATCATGCTTGATGTGCCAAGTCTTGCATTCTTCACAACCTACGCCCTTCTGGTTTTATTCTGGGCAGAAATTTACTACCAGGTTAGTTGGATAAGGATGTTATGTTTCCTTTTACTTGTTTTTCCTTGTCTGTTTTAGTTTAAGATTGTCTGATTATGACTGTGACTTGGATGTCAAATAGGCGCGTGCTGTATCTACTGATGGACTTAGGCCGAGTTTCTTCACAATTAATGCTGTGGTCTATACCATTCAGGTGAATTATTTTGTCCATTCTATCATTCTAAGTCCCAGCTGAGCGGTGTGGAGGTTTTGATGTCGGATTCTTCTACATGAGAGTATTACAATTATGTATCTTTAGGCTTATTACATGCTCTTTTGATTGATTTTTACATTCTATGGTCTGCAATATGAAGATTTTGTAAGAGGATGAGAACTAATTGCAATTGATATTGTCTGGGTTATTATTACACTTTTGGTGGTGGAATCATTTAATGACCTTGTAAATATCAGTTTTGAGATATATAGACATACCTTATATATAAATAAATATTTCCTTTTCACGTGTCAACGAGTTGAAACACTTGCCTTAGTTGCCTCCATTATCTTGTAATTATTCTCCGATATTTTTGCGTGAGAATCAACCAAATGAAGAAGGCTTAAGTATATTATATCTTTTCTTGGGAGATGAAGAGTAATTAACTCATGCTGTTATATCATGGAGATGAGGGTTGATGTAAATTGGTTTTAGACTTCAGGGACATAGTTGATCATGATAAACTTTGGAAGAGCTGTTAAGGTGGCTTTAGGTTTGGGGTTTAAATGCATTTAGGTTTCGATTTATAGAAAGAGTAATGTGAATTTCTAAAAGGTAGTAAATTAATAATCCCTATGGCTGGTTGGTAGATGTGATCTTCGCTAAGGGGGATTGTCACCATCGAAAGTGACAGATTCTTAAAATGAAAAGCTGAGTATGGGGATCGCCTCAAAGCCCTACTTTGAGTGGGACCATAAATCCTAAGACATGGCTGACTAGTAATAGTATGACTGCACACGATTGTGGGCTGACTTGTTGGTTGCAGGCCTGGAAGTTTTCACAACTAGTTTCATGGTCAACATCTAGGTTCCATGGCCATCTTGGCAGTGTATGGTAAATGGCTTGGTTATTGTATTTGTCATAATATATGCCCATTGGGCTTGAAGAAGTTTCTGTTTGGACTTTGTTAGACTCCATAGAATCAACCATAGGTGACATTAAGTTATGCATAAATTGATCACTTGAGAAAGACTAATTTTGACTAATTTATAGAACTATTTTTGGATATCAAAGTGACTAAGTTTTTCATTTTCTGAGGGATATTATCAGCTGTGATTATAGTATAGTGGTTTACAATGAAGTGCCTGTTGGATTTTGCAACCTTTCTTCGGCCCAACTACGGTCTTTATCTGTTTTAGGTAGTCACCAAAGATCATACTAATTGGGCCTTTTATTTTGTTCTCACGGCCCAGTTATAAGATATCAGGGTACTAAATTCATCTCTCCCATTTTGTATTTCTGTTGAAAGTCATATGTACAATTCCACATTATAAGGGTTGGATTTTTTTTTTTTACAATCAGGAATTATTCGAATGCAGGACTTTGATTTTATGATTTTATTTCTTATAAAGTCTGCTATAGGACAGTGGCACAATTACTTCCCCCCGTTTAATTAGAGGCTTTAATTTGTCATGTTTTTGTAGGATTATCATAGTGTCATTTCCAATCATTGCAATGTCCTCCCCAAGGGAGTATAAACATGCATATCCAATAAAATGTGGGAGATTTCCCAAATGTTTCTTCTTTTGAGATGAAATAGATGCTTAATCCGCGTCACTTAAAAAAAAAAGATTTTAGAGAAATCCTCATACCTGATTAATGCGGGACACTTGCACCAGACCAAATTGAAGTCGGTGTTTAGTTAGATACTATGTTTCTTGCTATATGCATTTATAAGGTTGATAACTAACATGTTTCTTTGCTATATTGTTCAGATTGCAATGTGGATCATATCATGGTGGAAGCCTATTCGAGTAGTCATCATCCTATCTAAGATGTTCTTTGCATGTCTGTCCTGACTCTCAGTCTATAATTGCAAGTAATGCATATTATTATATTGACGCCGGCTCATGTTTGGTTCTGACATCTCTATTCTGCAGGTGTATCTTTGTTTGCTGCCCTTGGGTTTCTTCTTTATGGTGGCAGGTAATTGTTCTGTATTTCCTTTCTTGCAACTTCTACTGATACTTAGTAAATATATTTGGGGCTTACCTATTGAGGAGTGCTTAATATATTAGTGTGCAAACACATTGGAGGCCTGTTTATACTAGGAATGTTTTCAGTAGGTGTAACTTTCGTCCAATGAACAAAACTAACTTGTAGAGGAAGACGTGTGCAATCACACAACATCAGATGAGACTCGTGAAGTCCAGAAACGCCTTCTACTATCAAATGATCAGCTGTGTGCTCCACCAACTAACTTATTTCCTTCTAACTAGGTGCTAGGCCACCTTATAGACAAACTGGGTACACATGCACCCAGACAAGTCTTAGTTTTTTTTCAATTGATGTTTTTTTTTTCTCTTTTCCAAGTTACATAATAGAGTGCACCAATAGAATTTAGGAGGGCCCCCCTTTAAGTTTCAAACTAGTGGTGGATTGAGATGATACTACAAACTCTTTCAGCTTAGCTAGACTGTCCAGCATTGTAGGTGATACTTTTATACAAGAGAGGGAAATATGTTCGGCTTGGTCAGATACTCATAAGCAAACAACTTAAGTGGCTAATATATGCATAACTATCAAGCCACCTGAAATATGATAAATATAGTCCTCTTGTCTCAAAGTAAGTGTCTATTCAATTTTTCCAAATAACCATTTATAGTTTAGTCATTGCCTTTCCACATCTTGCTCATGTGCTCTTATTTTCCTATAATCCAAGTTGTTAGCTAACTTATGGAAGGACAATATTGGTAATCCATGCCAATAAAAAAATTGGACACTTCTTTTAGAATGTCCGTTTTAGGGAAGTATGACACATATTTTGGGACTGTGAGAGTAATTTTTTATTATATAGTTACTTTGGATTTGCCCATTACAGTGATAGGGAAATTGGAGTATTAATGTTGACTGGTTATATTATGGGTACACCTTGTCATGCTGTTACGTTGGTTGAGTAAAGTAGGCATGTAGAGACTAGAAAATGGGTGTCAGTTATGGTGAGTTACATTTAGCAAGTTATTGAGCAAATTAAATGGCACGATACCTTTTTTCCTGATAGTTGATGAGGAAAGTTTGTTCTTGCAAATGTAGCTTTCCTTCATTGGAATCCTCTTTAGTTCTGAATGTTCCCCTAAGTAAATCATGCCTGCATGATTTGTGGCGTGGTGATGCATTTTGGCACTTCTGCTGTTTCACTTAGGCATGTGACATTTTGTAATGGTACTTTCTTGCAGGCTCTTCTTGATGTTGCAACGGTTCCCTGTAGAATCTAAAGGAAGACGTAAGAAGCTACAAGAGGTATTTTTAGAAGGCAGGTTCAGTACTATTTGTCGCTTAATTCTTTGAGTCAGGTTTTAATTTTTGTTAGTTGTTATTTCGGCTTGGCAGGTTGGTTATGTGACCACCATTTGCTTCACATGTTTCCTTGTCCGTTGCATCATGGTAAGTTACATAAATTTTCCAGCTTTGCTCTGCCAAGCCTTGCAGTTATTGCTAATAAAAAAATCAACAGTGCATGTAAGATAAAGTTGTGCTAATGTATCACCCAATAATGCAGATGTGCTTCAATGCATTCGATAAAGCTGCAGACCTTGATGTTTTGGATCACCCAATACTGAACTTCATATACTATCTGGTTAGTCTGCTTGCTATTTTGCATTATTGAACTTTTCGGTTAGTAGTGGCTGCAAATTATTGGCTTTGTGTATTGTTGCTTTGCAGTTGGTGGAAATAGTACCATCTTCATTGGTTCTTTTCATCTTGAGGAAGTTACCGCCAAAACGTGGGATCACACAATATCACCCCATACGGTGAATGAAGGAAACTTGTTGGAGAAGGCAAACATAATGACGTAATAGATGCTTATCCATCAATGAAATACTTGGAGAGCAAAAACCGGGTATAAGGAATTGCTTGCCAATCTGAAGGATTCTTAAATGTCAGTTTGTTTTCTGTTGGGCTTGTAGATTTGTTAGAAAGAATTGACTTAAGAATTGTGGCTGTGAACCTCACACTTTCGGCTTTTTCTGTATGTGTCCCTAATCTTTTTGTTTGTGCTTCTGTGGTTCAGAGCTGGTATATGTGAACAATCTGTTTCATTATAGAAAAAGAAGAAAACAGGGAAGGCAGTATTTGATGCTAATTTCACAATATTACATAGTCCCCTAGTGTTCTTATTTTATTTTATTTTAATTTTTGATAAACCTATTGTTCTATTTGGTAAGCTCTACAGAACTGGACTACATGTATTTGGTGTCCAGAAAGTATAAATTTTTAGACGAAAAAATTGTTGCTTAAGACCTGCTATATTCATTTCGTTTGAGTTTTTTAAATTGCTTCTTGCTTTCAGCATATGCTGGTTTTCACATCTAAATTTGCACCAGTGATGCACAATCAGGTGCGCTTCTAATGATGAAAACTAGAAACTATGCTCATGTTTTATACGATAAATCTCTTATCTAAGATGGAACCGTTGGCAAAATGGATGGGCTCAATCTGAGACAGAGATCTAAAATAGGACTCAAACCTGGAACATGTAAATGAGCATCCCTGAAGCTCCAATCCATCATGATTCAGGATGTTGCAATCCTCCTTCGCAAGTCAGCCATCGATATAGTTTACGGCTCTAAGAACAGTTGACTGGCGAGGCGATTGGAGATGATGAGCAATTGGGAGAAACATTTAGCAGTGAAAGAAAACAGATGGATTTGTGTAGCTCGGGGGACAAGAAATGATATGAATCAGGTCCTTATGGACTGGTGGTTGGGTTTCACATTCCCTCCAAATATTTTGAATGTTAGGTTTGACTTCTTTTTTTGTACTTCAAATTGATCTTCCGATGAACGGTAGGTTCCCAAACTTCAAGTTTTCTATTGACGAAATGGAAAATGGTAGCATCAACCTTACTCCAAATTCAATGCTTGGTATACAAAGACAACAAAATTATATATAGGGTAATTTACAAATACCCTAACCAAATTTACATAACACTTTAATTTATAAACTTACACGTGGGCACCCCAACCTATTCGAAAATTTACGACCTTTGTTTTTCTATCCAAATCTGTTAGGGTTTTTGTGTAAAATGACAAAAATACCCATTAACTATTTTTCAAATTTACAAACACCTTTTATCCTAAATTTGATTTCTTTTTCCTTTTTAAAATATAGATTAATACAAATAAATAAATAAATATGTTTTTTGAAATCTCTAATAATAAATCTGATTTTTATTTAACCATAAATAAAAAACGAAGAAGGGGATCTGTCTGGTCTCGTCTTCTCCGGGGAGGCTCGTCGGCGAGATACAGGTCCAGCATCTCTTCACCTACGCTATCGAAGAGCAGCTCAATTCAAAGATGAACTCGAGTTGTTGATGAATCAATATGGAAGCTTGCTGGAAAAAAAAGAAGATCGAAGCTCCACGGCGAAGGGGATGAAATCGAAATCGAAGTTCCACGGCGACGAGGATGAAATCGAAAATAAAGACTCCACGGCGACCTGGATGAAATTGAAATCGAAGCTCGATGAGAACGAAACTGAAATCGAGGGTAGTTGAGAACGAAATCGAGGGTTCAGGGTTTGAAATTGAAATCGAAATCAAGGGTAGTTGTGAACGAAATCGAGGGTTCAGGGTTCGAAATTGAAATCAAAATCGAAGCTCAATGAATCATTTTGGGTAGTTGTGAACGAAATTGAGGGATCAGGGTTTGAAATCGAAAACAAAAACTCCTCGATGACGTGAGGACTGGCTCGCCTTTGTTCCTCCTTCCACCTCCGAACGGCTTGTCACAGAAGACACGGCCTCGCCGGAGATGCAGCTAAGCTGCCTGGGACAACGAGGTTCGGTACTGGCCGGAGAAGACACGAACAATTGCCGGAGACGCAGTCAAGGGTTTTTTAATAAATATTTTTTTTAAATAAAATCTGATAACTTTTTTTGTTTTATTTATTATTTTAGGGTTGGGGTTCTTTAGGGTTGGTGTTGTTTAGGGTTTGATATTAGGTATGTTTGAGGGTCATTTTTAGGGTTGGGGCTCTTTAAGGTTCGGGTTTAGGGTTGGGATGTTTAGGATAGATTTAGGGTTTCGATTTTAGGTTTGGAATCTAATGGTTTAAAATTTTGAGAGCATTTTCGTCATATCCAAAATAATGAACAGTAAACCAACAGAATTCTTGATAGAAAATCTAACGTCGTAAATTTTTGGATAGTTTAGGGTGCCCTCGTGTAAGTTGATAAATTAGGGGGTTATGTGAAATCGGCCTATAGGTTAAGGGTGCATTTGTAAATTGCCCTAAATAATATTGCAGAAAGTCCCCTCTTCTTCAAAATATGTTAAAAAGTTCTCCTTAAAGTATGAAATTGTTGCAAAAACTCTAAAAAGCCACGGTTTTATTAAATAAGAAGTCACATAAGAGGCACGATTTGGTGAATTTGAGTTCAATTAGGGAAGGGCATTTCTGCCATTACATGGAAAATTAGAAATTCGTGCCTCTCACGTGACTTCTTATTTAACAAAACCGTGACTTTTTAGAGTTTTTGCAACAATTTCATACTTGAGGGAGACTTTTTGGCACACTTTAAAAAAGAGGGGGTCTTTCTACAACACCATATAAGAAGAGGTGGAGTTTTTGCACTTTTCCCTATTTTTAATGTTAAGAGCATGCATGATATATTGACTCTATCATTTTGTTTAGGGTGATTACGTTTGACTATACACTAAAACATCTATAAATTGATAGTGTTGAGATTTATGTTCCTTTATCGTTTTATAAAGATATTAATTAACCGATAAATTATTATTTATTAATTTATAGAGATTATTTAAATAAGACAAGGGAATTATCTAAAACCACACTTTTTATTAGGATCCATGCAAACTTGTTATTGTGTTTATGATGAATTTAACAAAGTTCTAGTTCTTTAAGAGTTTCACAAATAAACTTGACACAAAGGAAGTTAAGTAAAGTTTTCTAGAAAGACTATAAAATGTTAAGTTGTTCTTACCGTTCAATAAAACATCAAAAATTAAAACCTGTGATGTTGGAATAATAAGAGATTCACAATACGAGTTCCACTCTCATAATCTTCAAAAAAAATTACTTTTTCTTTATTCATCTCACTTGTTCTTCATGGGTTGTTTTATCCACCTGGTCTTCGATGTTGCCTCTGTCATGGAATGGAGTTCACAACAAGAACGGTTAAGCAAGGAAGAAGGGGCCGACAATCATATTTGAGTGTTGTAGTTGGACAAAAAAAGTTGTGTAGACATGCACATGTTTAGGCATTGTGTAGATCTACATCCCGTCGATATATAATCTAGTTTTTTCGTCAGTCTGAATATGGTGGATTTACGACGTCTGTTCATTTTATTTTGTGGATTCAAACTAATTCGACGCCCTACGAAATAGTACCAAATCAAATGAAACCAAATCGTCTTCATCATAGCTTCAAAAAGAAGAAAAGATGTAAAGATAAAGGATGGTTGGTCATAGTCTATAGAATGAGGAGGAACATCGTGAAGAAGGAAGGACTGGTTAGAACCCAAGCACCATTCACGACTAGATTTGGATGCACAAATCTGAGCAGTACCTTTTAGGACAAATATATTTTCAGTATTTGAACAAGTTGTTATAGATTTGTATTACTAGTACGTAAAGAAACGAGATGTTATTATCTTGAATCTCAGAAGTAATCATGTTAAAACCTTCGTTTTCAAAAATGAGAGTTTTACTATATTTAATTTCAAGAACGATCATGTTAGTATCCTTAACTTTAAAAATGATTACGTTAAGTAACCAAACTGGTGTAGTACCGCCTTAAAGAAATTTCCTTTTTTAGACTTTTCCTATTTTTATTAGGGTTTTAAACTAATGCCTATTTTTATCTTTCCTTTGTAGATCTCCTATTCCTGTCTACTTTGAGAATCCTAAAGCCTATATAAAGGCTTCTCTTATTCTTGGTAAGGTAGCTTTGAGAATTAATAAACTTGAGATTTTTCTCTTCTTCCTTGCTTTGATTCGATTAACTTCATCAAACCAAGAAGTCGGTTCTAAGA
>JAYMSW010004988.1:0-10458 GCA_036897725.1 Erodium texanum | reverse complement strand
CAGCCATATGTTAACATCCGGATTGCAACTGTACATTTCAGGTGTAGTTGGGCATAGATTCTTCCCACATGTTGAAATCGTTATGATCCATTTAGAGGAATCAGTTGGAGATTTTTTACAAAAACGAAATAGAGAGAAATGAGATTGAGATGATTTGGAGAGTAAAAATGTCGTGGGATGAATATTGAGAGGGATGGGATTTATGGAAATTTTTTGGTTTTTATTTTATTTTTAATTAAAAAAAAGAAGACTATCTGCTGCATTAGCCATGTGTCGGTTGGGGAGTGGCTGGCTCCCCAACGGCAACCCTCATCGACAACTAGAGCCTCGTAACTTGGAAACTTCAGCCTCCAACCTTCAATCAGGCTGATCGGCAACCAATCAGAGGCTAGACTGCTAATGCCCTTAGATCAACTCCTACTGCTAGACATAAATTTAAAAAAAAAACAAACAACAATATAGTCACATTTCTCTAAATTGTCTTAGCTATCTTTATAAAAATTTATGTAATTATTAATTTATAGTGTTAACGACACTTTTACATAAATGCTTTTTAAAAATATATTATATTATAAATTTTGTTAATTTTAGCACTAGCCAAGTCGTGATAGAAAAAAATTATTATTTTGTAGAGTTTCTTAATTTATAGAATGTTAATTTATAGAGGTAAAACTTTGTTTTACAGATAAACACAAAAATTATAAATGTTTTACTGTAATCTAGTACCGATCGAACACTATTCATATTCATAAACCACCTCTTAACCCACCTTTAAACATTAAACCCAATTTGTTTAGGTAATTTTTAATAATTACCCCAATAAGGAAAGCCTCCATAGCTACTACTAGTATAAACTAAAGCGTCACATAGAGCGAGAAGAGCGTGGTCTAGTCTAGGGCACACTGAAAAATGGCGGACTCGGAGAAGAAGCAGAGCAATCTTCAAATCCAGGAGCTCTTGAAACCCTTCTACCAGAGAGCATCTCAAGCCGAGGTCCGCTGTTTTGTCTTTCAAACTATATCCTTTACATTTCATCTCTATTTATCATATAGTATTGTTCATGTTTCCGTCTGCACTAACTTGCTGTTCTGTTCGAGTTCTGAAGTTTTTGTTTGTTTTCTGAGATTTGAAAATGTGATTGGATCAAGAGGTTCTCTGAGTTCCGAGACAGAGTATATTGAGTTTTAATTGAGTGAAGAATTTCTGATTGAGTTAACCATTTGGCAATTGAAGAGAAATGTTTGAATTTATGCCTGATAGAATATAATTGCATTAAAACTGCTCGTTTAATGAACTGCTTTGACTTTATGCCTGATAGAACATAATTGCATCAGAATTTTTGTTCTTTGTTTGATGAACTGCTTTGGCAACATAGTTAGGAGAAGCAAAGCTTTGGGGGTATATTTCACATCTTACATGTCTTGTTTGGAAAATGTACTTCTAAAACGTCACCGCCTAATCAGGTGCTGATGAATGGGTTCGGCCAATCTTCACTGTGTTTAGCAGCAGCAATGAGCATGTGATGGGACTTTCACAACCCTTTACAACTGACTGGGCTTTCCACTGCATTGTTATAAATTTATAATCATTTGTTGGCTGTAATGAACTCACAAAGCTCTTATCCTTTGACATCTCTATGCTCTAATCAATTTTGTTGTTTCCATTTTATTTAGACACTGTATATCTGTCATGACATGCTTTTCAGTTTTGAAGCAGTATCTACTCATCTTCTAAAACAGCATATGGTTAGCAATATGTAGTCCTAGCGTTGTATGACGAGTATTGATGTATAAACTTGATCTTTTTATTTGGGTTTATTGCTGAATGCCATATGTTTTATATTGAAGGACCGATTGTCAAGAATTGAAGCTGCCCTGTCAATCAAGAAAGGTAGGTTCCAACCAATTTCGCTGAACCAAGTTTGCACAGGCTAAGGTATTGGTCTTGATTTTTAAACTTACCATCTTCAATCTGTTCAGATGCTGGAAATGATGAGCTTATAAGGACAATGAGTGAGCTCCAGTCAAAGCTAGAAGATGCAAAAGCGGGGCAACTTTTAGAACAAGAAAAGGTGGCGACTATTAAGTATTATTCTGTTTTGATCTCATGTAGCAGGAGCAGGAAAAAATTAATTTCTTTACATCTGTCTGTAGGCTCAGAAGCTTGCCACGGAAAACGCAAAGCTCCAATATCGCATTATGCATCTTGTTCGGGCATTGGAAGAGGCTGATCATAAGTTACAGGCCAAGTGGAGTATGATGACGCGTAAACTCCTTTAAAAAGTATATGATTTATAATGGTATACTGTAGTTGGTCCTTGGTAGGATAATGAAAAACCTTAATTCATGGTAAATTATTGTTTAGTTCCCTGAAGGAATTATTAGTGTTGAAAAAAATGGTTTTTGACAATATGAACTAGACTTTAGGACATGTATAATATATGGAATGTTTAGGCTTAATGAGTATGCCTAGGAAGGTTGTGCTAAAATAGTGTTATAATTATCTTCCCTAGTAGGATTTATTCCCCCAAGTGTCATTAAATTAACTACCAGTACCTTTCATGTTAATGTTAAATGTGCCTTACCTGAATTTGTTTTTTGCTTTTATTTAGTTTCATATACAACTATCAGTATCACTGGCCTAACTCATTGTTCATACATGGTTACAGGTCATGATTCCTGAAGTAACTAGGTAGAAGACTTTGAAGCTGGAAGAGTTTTAGATTGTGAGAAGAGAAACATTATTTTGATCAGATAATGCTTACTCATGCCCATATTGTTTATTTATATGTTCATTTGGCTAGGGACATGAGTCTAGTCATACATATGTGTGAGGAGGCACATTCCTCTTTGGTATAAGATGACTTGCATATTGTTCTGAGGATTAAGATTTCGTACCGTTACCGTGACCCGAAGCACTTGATCGTTTGGACAAGTAAGATTTGGTACTTGCATATTTGATTATCAATTTAGTCTTGTGCAAGAGTGCTAATGATCTGGTTACAAATTAGAAGGATGTTTTAGTTGCGATCAATGAACATGATGTTTTACTTAAAAAAAAAAGTATGGATTTGCAGCTTTGTTTGTAACCATGAACCAAAGAAGTTATTTATGCAGGACACTAAATCAATATCCTCATACAAGTCTATATAAGTAATGTTGACTCTTACAACACTTGATACACGGAAATTGTAGTATCAGGAAAAAAAAAAAAAAAAAAAAAAAAAAATCCTCATACAAGGTTAGTCGAATAGAGAGATTGAAACCAATATGTTGATTTTAGGGCAAAGAAAAATGGCAAACATGTACAGGCAAACTGATCTTGGAACAATCATGACATCAAAACAATCTAAAATCACAGAACTTAAATATCTCCTATATTTGTTTATACCTTTTTTTGTTAGAGCAGATGCTAACTGGCATCAGTTTTCTTCTTTTCCCATTCATGTGTCTTTCACCCCCTACCTTCTCCTCTTAGCTTTTGCATTTTCACTGTCATATATATACCATACCTTGCACTACTACAGTACTACTTACTAAAAACCTATAAACGAAAAAGAAAAAAAAAATTCAGAAAACATGCTCACAAACGCAGTGCATCAGTGAGTTGTTTGACCAGCTGTTCCTTCTTGAGCTTACTACACTGTTGCAGTTTGTAATGTCTGGCAAGGGCCTTCAGGTCAACCAGTTTCATCTCACTCAAGTCACAACTTGTTGAAGCCTTGCCTTTAGAACCATCAATAGGACATAAAATCTCTACCTTACTTGCTCTCTTGGTGCCTTCCCCGAATGAATCGCAGATGTCCATATCTTTAGTTGAACCCTTGAACTCTAAGAGTATGGGCACATTCTTTTCAGTCAGCACAATTGAATTTATACCCTTCTCTATCTGCACAATTGAATCTGTGCTGATATCAGCAGTAACATTGACTTCTCTTTGATCTTGCCGGCTAGGGTGAACTGGTTTCTTCAAGGTTTTCCTGCCAAGAAGCTGATTTAAGCAAACATTGTCATTGTTCTTTTCCAATTTCCTTCGTTTCTTGACTTTTAATACGGGTGAATCTGAACCACCTCCAGTAGGAAGATTCAACTGGCTTTTCCTCTTCGCCTTTTGTGTTTGAGGCTTCATAGACATGTTCAAATTGGACTTATTGTCATTAGCAGCAGTTTCAGTCTCATGTGCCTGCACCGGAGCTGTTCCTTCCTCAAACTGTTGCTTTGAAAGTGAAGTTAGTTGAGAGTGTTCACTGTTACCCATGCCAGTTTCTGGGACCTTTTGAGTATCATTTATGTTCCCTTTTGTCTCTGAAGATGAAATCAAGTCAATCTTGTTGGTCATGCAAACTTTCACATCATCTTCTGTTGATGCTCGTAGAGCAAGGGAAGTATCAACTGGTGTCAGCTTTACATCAGGGTTAACACTCAATGATGGTTTGAAAGCAACTGATATGGATTCAGAACCTTGTTCCATTCCACCATGGTCAGCTGCATATCTTGAAGCATGCACGTCATTAAATTGAACTAAAGCCTTTGCAGGCTGCTCGTTTTCAAAGAATCAATGCATCAAATAAAAAAAACAAGGTTAATAAAGGAATTCGTATTTACTAATGCAAATTGAAAAGATTGATTTTTTATTATTGATGAACTCATAAGACAATTAACACATCTCATTATGAAAGAGAAGAGACCCTTACTGCTTCTGTGTTTAGAATGTATTCATTGCCTTTAGAGCAGCACAAAGATGAACTCAAGTTTTCACTCTTCTTGGTTTCTGAATATTGTTCTGTGTCTTCCTTGTCTCCATCAACTTCCAGACCTGAGCTCCGCAATGTCTTCATCTCATGGGAACTGCCAGTTGCATGTGCAGGGGAACCTGTGACAGGTTTCTTGATAGCATTTCCACACTGTTCAGTGCAAGGCATCATAACATAACACAACAATAAACAGTTATGATTTATTTCTTTCACATACTAATATATAGCCCTTACCATTTCTGTTTTTGGAATGTATATATTGCCATCGGAGCAGGGCAAAGACGTATTGAAGTTTTCATACTTCCTTGCTGAACAAGGTTTTATGACTTCCTCGTCTACATCAACTTCCATATCCAAGTTGCACAATTTTCTCATCTCATGGGAGTTGCTACTTGCATGTGCAGGGACGTCGTGGCCAAAATCCTTAATAGCATTTGCACACTTCATTGCAAGACAGAATAACAACACCAATATCCACGATTATGACTTGGGTAACAATAACATGTTCAAAAACAAGTTGCAAAGGCTCTAACCTCTTATATGAATGCATAACTTCCATGTAATTGAAGTGGTGATATAACTAAAAACAGACAAAACCCTAGTACCTTGAGAAAATTAGTTTCCCCATCTTCAGGTTTGACTGATGAATCTAAGATTATGGCATCAACTCCTGGCTCTTCCACTTCCTTGCTTACTTTTTGCTGGCCATTAGCATTAAGTTTTTTCTTTGACTTGGACTTGGACCTGCCAACTGTACATTTCAGATCATCTGAGCTGGGACGCTTGACTATACTGTCGGCAGGCTGCTCATCACAGAAGAAAGCAGCATCACAAATCTATACTAAATGTATTAAGCAATCATGCCACAGGGTTTGTGTAGAGAATCCATTGGTACAGATGATATAGATAGAATAAATCTATATATATATATATATATATATAAAAAGGAGCTGGCTGAGTTTGTTTTCAGACCAACTTGAGTGCTTTTGAACCACAAGTGTGTTTAGATAGCATCTAACCTTCATTATGGGATTCAAAACTGAATGTGGGATAATTCTATTGCCTTTAATAGTAGATCCTTCACTTTTGGCTTTGTTCTTTTTCACATGTGTGGAATTGCTATTATATGATTTTTTCTTCTTCACCGAGTGGCCAGCTGCAAGTAGCAAAGGATCCGAGACAGCATCATTCACACTAGTATTGGTTGGCTGTCAAACAATGCAATTATACAGGATAAGAGAGAAATCAGTAAATTTGAGTAACTTTTATCCAAATACACTTGTCAGCCACAGCTTATAGGACAGAGTGTATGGAATTGAACTTAACTAGCCATGTGATTGCACATGAATGAGTGCACATATGCTTGCAAAAATTGGAGAAACTGTTCGTAAATTAACAAAGCATTATAAATACTTCACATTACAATGGATATGTAGGTTTACCAGCTTCTCTTCGCAACAGTTTGACACATGCATGCATGAACCAGAGTTGGATAGATTTTTAAGGTCTACTGAAAACTAACAGGAGCAAGATTAACGTAAAATCAGATTGTATAAAATAAAAACCAGAGCTGTCCGAGGGTTGAAGGACAAACCACTGTAGAGTTTCCTAATAATTCTGTAAAAAATAGCATTCCTGAATTTTCTATTCAGAGATGTAGCATAAGAACCTTAACTGTGACGGATGCTTATAGCAAGAAGCTAAACAAAAATACTTTCGAAACTACATTATGGTAAACCTAGAATTCGTAATGTCAATGTTAATGAGTTTTCACTATGTTTTGTGAATGTGTTCAATTAACATGGTTAAAATCACAACAATTTATACAAAAATAGATGTGTTGTCAGCACTCAAATGAGCAGAACTTAAAGTTACTTGGACCTTAACTTCTTCTAGAGAATTTGCTTTATCCTCTTGAATCTTCAATGAACATGAGACTGGGGATTTCTCTGTGGAAGTAATGACCAGTTCTTTTATTTCCTCTTTAGCAATGACATTAGAACCAGCTGGTGATGGAGCATCTGAGCTTGAGTCTTTTGCAGTAACATCTGAAGGCTGTTCGTCATGGGAAAAAAATAGTACATAAAAACTGGTAAAAGAGGTAAAACCAACAAGATGTATGAGAAAAGGAACATGAGAAGGAGAGGTAGTGGTCAGGAACCTCCCTGAATCTATCTACAATTGTATACAGTGAACTAATGAAAAGATATGATAGTAAAGTCCATCCTTGCATCTGACTCATTACTCCCTATTGGGATGAAGGATGGATGTATAGGAAATTTACACATGTCAGACTTGAATGAAACACAAGGCTTTGTATGTACAATAATCTTTACATTCACGTAACACTGTGGAACACAAATGCATCACATATCAGCTCAACGACTTGCTCATGGAAGTAGAGAATGTCAGGGGCTGCAATATACTATCATACTTGTATATGTGTGTGTATGCGTAATTGCATATCTACGTATAAATGAGAAAGTTTTTGAATTGAAAAGAAAAGAACTTGTAGAAAATTTCAGGAGTCTAACCTGCTCATGTTTCATTAGGGGGTGATTTGGGAGCAGAGCCTTCACTATTTCATGTGGTCTCTCTGCAGGTTCTCTATGCATCAGCAGATGAACATCAATTTCACGTTTGTCTGTATTCCTCAAACTCTTCAATGATACGTCAAGGTAACTGATCTTCTCTCTCAAAGTATCACAGCATATCTCAGACCATTCTTCAAATTCAGCCCATGCCAGTTCACTTTGAAGGGTTAACAAATTTTTTTCAAGCTCATCAATTTCAGTATCAGCCCTCGTTATCAATATCCTTAGCACTTGTACACAAAATTCCTCATTCAAAGCATTTTCTTCCATTACATCTGCAAGAGTAAGAGAGGGCCTAATTTAAGTAGGGAAGTAACAAAATACCATTGGAGGAACCTAATGGGGGAATTCTAGCTTAATTATTGGCAACATATTGGCCTTCCTGATTGTAGCTAATACGATAACAATAATTAACCAAGAATTCCTCCATCAGAACCATGACAATGAAAATCTTGGAAATGATCAGGTGAGTAATACCAACTCCAACTCCAAAACCAAAGTAGAAGTCATGTTGCCAACCAGATTGTACATGGCAACTGCTATCTTGTGCAGCTGAAAAACAATTATTCATGTCAACCAGATAACAGAAAAATGAAATACCAATTAAAATATGAGGTATTACTTCAAACTCATCCATTTCCCATGCTGCATGCATAGTCAAAGATTATAGTAGCAAGAGAGAGTTACAAAACCTTGATTATATGAAGGACCCCATAGATCCCAAGCCATGAACTCCATCAACCGTTTACCCTAAAATGTAAGAATGAGCCAGATTATGGGTTTCTGCCGATTTTTGAAAATATAGTGATCCTTCAGCAAGTTGAGTACATCGGTCCTAGAGAGACGTTAATTCCAAAAACTAAAGAATTTCGATTCTTCGATCATATTAAAATCACAAAATGTAGCTCTTAATAAACATGTTAATCACATTATCGTAAGTTTTCATTCCAAAGACAAAAATCTAACTAATCCAGGATGTACAATATGTATCATCAAATATTTAAACAATACTCAGCACCAACGACCCCGAGCATGATCCACTGTATTCTGGACCAAGGAGAGATGAGCACATTTTGGTAAGGCGCGTGTCAGAGAGAAAAAGATTGTATCAGTTTCAACAGAAACTTCAGGAAGCAAAAATAGTACAGCCAACAATACATGATTTAATCCGCATAAGACATGAAATTGGAGCGAAGTTGAGGAAATATAAATTGAGAAAGTGGAGGCCACAAAAAAAAAAAAATCAAATTCGATCCACATACATACAAAAGAAAAATAAGGAAAAAAAACGAGGGAGTAGAGAATCAGTCCACAACTAAGATTTAATCAACACTAGCACCACTAACCAAAACAAAAGGTAAGTGAAATACTCAACAGGTTAAGCAAAATCAAACTAGTTGAGGATAACTAATGATTCTGCTGATCGAACTCATAGATGTCGGTAGAACTAAACAAATTCCAACACCAACAATGGAATTGTAATCACTAGCTCATTACAGAGCAAGATCGAGCGAACTCAATCACTAAGAGAAACCAGCAAAGCTAAGAGCATTGCTCAGCACCGAAACGAAGGTTACAAGAGAGATAGAGGAGCCAAGGCTTGGCTGGGAAACAAGAGAGGAGTAGCTAGAAATTGAAAAATATCCAAACAGTACGAAGCAACAGAACGTACCTAGGAATCAAGCCAGTAGAGACCAATGTACTCTTCTAGTTCCTCTTCGCTGGACAGAAAGGATAATTTGGGGTTTCGAGATCTCGAAAATGGAGAAAGGAAGCGAGAGTTGGTAGAGAGAGAGACGAGAGAGAAACAGCTAGAAGCGAGAGAGAAGAAAGAACCAGACGGTTGAGGGGGCAAAATGGCTAATTTACGCGCCACTTAGGGGTTTTTCCGTCCTTTCACATATACCGACGATGGAGACACCTGGGACCCACTGTTGGACTCAGTACTGCTGATTTATCTAAATTTGGGCCGTTCATTTATTGACTTCTGAATCCTGATTTTTGGACGGACTCGATAGGCTTTGACCATCTAGTCGATAAGTGATAGCAAAGACTGTAAATAAGTGTTGGAAGTACGGGCAATTCGGGATTACGAAAGTTCCTGGAACCTCTTGTTTTCGGAATTGGTATACGTCGTCGTACCTCGTCAAGAAGAGACCAGTGTGCCGCGAACTTTTGTAGTTTATTCTGTTTCATTCTATTCCAACGGATCAGATCTGAGAGCTACTAGATTTTCAGAAAGGTAATATAATCAAACGTTAAAAGCTTGTGGGCTTTCTGGATCGAATTAGTGGGTCAATTTTTGTGTTGGTGATGGTTTAGTTTCCAAATGAGTTACCAATCATAATCACAATTATGATCCTTGTCTTAATATAAATTCGTGAAATGACACATTTTAACAAATAATGATCAATAATCATCATAGAATGTTAGGAAAGTGGGTCATGCATAATTATAACATATAGTTATCAATTATAATTGGGTTAATGATTGTATGGCAGATACTATGCCATCGAAAATTTGACGAGACAATGACAATACATTATGGTTTAGGTTTAAAATACAAACGTCTTGTTAAAATACAAACTAACAGGTTAATCTCACTCATTCATTTCGTAAGTCCTGCCACTTGTCACAATTTAGTATAATTAGTCAACTTTCACCATTTTTATTATTTTATTTATTCTCGCTTCGTTTGAATTCCGATTCACTTCGTTCCAACGCCAATATTTTTCTTTCTTCGAGGTCTACAAAACAAGACCAGTGAAGCATATATTTTTTAAATGTTTAGGGTTAGGGGTTTAGGGTTAGGGTTTAGGGTTAGAAGTTTAGGGTTTATGGTAAGGGTCTATATTTTAGGGTTTATTTTTAAGGGTTTAGAGTTTAGGGTTTAGGTTGTATTGATTATGGTTTACGGAGTTAGGGTTAAATGTTTAGGGTTTAGGGTTTAGAATTCAGGGTTTAAAATATATGCTTCACCATTCTTGTTTTATAGATCTCGATAAAAGAAAAATATTGGCGTTGGAACGAAGTAAATCGGAGTTCAAACGAAGCGGGAATAAATAAAATAATTAAAATGGTGAAAGTTGAGTCATTGCACCAAATCGTGAC
>JAYMSW010004987.1:0-10458 GCA_036897725.1 Erodium texanum | reverse complement strand
GTAGTCATTTGTCGTTTTTATTTACATACATAGGCATGCGTACGTTAGATATTTATTTACGTAGTTGTATACAATTAACCCAAGAATTAAGCGATTAATTCATATTATTTTCACATAAATAAGCCTGATTGTTATGACACATATTTGGTTGATAAAACAAAGAACCCTTTACCTATATGAAGTTGGGGAGGGGTTGCTCTCTCGTTCGACTCTCAAGTTTAGGAGATTATGGAAATGTTGTCTTTCCCCACCGATAAAGGCATTGTTGGAGAATATAGATTTTAGACTAAAATGAATGTTAGAATCAATTTAGACTAGCCAGCTGGGCCTTTTGGGGATGGGCCTCTACAAGTAGACCTAGGCCGGCCCATGTACACTTTCGTCATCGTTGTTCGGGTTGGGTTGGGTCAGTTTCGGGTTGAGTAGTAGTAATTAACTTTTTGGACCAAATTCAATCTGTTTTTTTTCTTTCATTTCTTAATTCGTTTTGAAGTTGGATTAGGAAACTTTTTTTTTTGGAGAACAAGTTTTTTGAATCAATTTAAGAAATGTTTTACTTGCGAGATACGTTTCATGCTCGCTTTATAATTATTTTCTTATTCGATTTGCAAGTTTCAACATTTCCTGTGTTAGTGGGCGTGCATCGAATTACTGATGCACTAACTTCCTTGTCAAAGAAATAACAATTTCAATCAATTCTCAACGTGTTAAATTTGCATGATAATTTGTCACTTATAGTACCACCACCAGAATCCACTATTGTGGACGCAACTATACAATTTTCTATGCCAAATCCGACCTATTCGGTCTAGTATCAAAAGGACCAAATGTTATTCTCATAGATCCTGTCTTCTATTTTTTAAGTGTGCTATCATCACCTTACTCGAGTCACAACATCGGTTGAAGCATAGACACCACTTGATAATCACAACCGTCTGTGCCTTCCACGGCAGCTGCATCTGGCCGTCCGTTCCACATTGTCTGAGAATTAATGGTTCAACAAGTGTGGGGAGAGAGGTTGGAGCTCAGGGCAATGCTCTGTTTCTGTTGCAACTGTTCTTCACATTCCATTATAATGTGAGCTCACCTTCTCAAATGGGAAAGTAATTTTGTAACATCCCCATTTTTACTTCCAACCCTGTTCCTTTACATTAGTTTTTTTTTATTTTAAAAATAGACATTTTACTAACAAATCAGATAAATAAACTTCACATGTTACACATTACTGATACGGTAATAGTTAAATATAGTTATGACTAATCAAAATATTTTATGGTATTGTGTAAATTGAAAACAAAATGTTTTGGGGGTGTATTTAAAATTAGATGCTACAATTAGGAAGAAACAGAGGCACAATTTGGTGGGTTGTTGCTTTCTGGCCAATGAGCCATCTTTTAAGGAATTGATCCGAAGTTGACTTAACAAAAACACTTCAATTCCTATGACACTACACCTCCCTTTTCAGCCCACCTCTCAACTGTCTTGTCACTGTCCTACTAATCGACTAATTACTTATCAATTACTGCTAAACACTGACACTTACAATAGTTGAGACTTGAAAATATATACATAATCATAAAAGATTAAGAATTCAAATACTATTGATTCTGAGAAGAAAGAAAGGATAGGGTTTGGTTTGGTGTTTGTGTTTTATGGTCAAAGAGGCCTATTAAATGCCAAACCAGGACTTTTCTTGCCTCCACTGTCAGCTTTTTACCACATGGCCCCATTTGAGAGTGAGGTTTCTTAAAAATGTCCATTGGGTTCAAAACAGGGTTTCTATAAAGCAATTGGGGTGTTTCAGCCTTTTAGACTGCACCTAAAACATATCACATATTCACATACACAAACACCTTCTTCCTCTTCTTCTTCTCCTTCTCTGTCCAATGGAATTGAAAGCAGTTAATGAGGTTTGGTGAAGCTTTCTCATCAAGGATGTATGATACTGATGTATCAATTCTCCCTACTTTAAATACCATTGGAGCAACCCTTAGTCAATAGGCATACCCTACAACACATTTCAATCCAATAAAAACCCAATTCCTTTTGCCTCTCTCTCAGGTCACTTTTCAAGTATATAACCCAACATTTGAGCCTCTCTGCTCTAGTGGGTCTCCTCCATATCTGCCCATTTTTGTTCCCTTCTCTTCTCTTCTTGCTTCTTGTTGCTGTGGAGCTTGTGGGTCACAGTCAAGAGTCTTGTAGCTGCTGCAACATGAAACTAGCTGAGTTT
Organism: Erodium texanum; assembly: GCA_036897725.1. Taxonomy (NCBI): domain Eukaryota; kingdom Viridiplantae; phylum Streptophyta; class Magnoliopsida; order Geraniales; family Geraniaceae; genus Erodium; species Erodium texanum. The sequence continues at coordinate 8,225 of JAYMSW010004987.1, read as the reverse complement.
AGTACAGTTCTGTTGTGCCTTCTCATCTTCACATCTAGTTTTGGGTCTCATGCAGTGGCAAGAGTCACATTCTTGAGCCCCAATACCACTACCATTAGTTCCAGCAAGATCAGCTCATCACCGGCTTCGATCAAGAACAAGAACTCAAGTCTCTGCAGCTACAAAAGAGTCGTTCCCACCGGCCCCAATCCCTTGCACAACAAGTAACAAGGGAAGGAAAAACTTGCCGTTGATCATGAAGATCTCATCTTGTTTCTTCCAATTATTACTATTCTTGGTAGAGTTCTTTTTCTGTATATTAGTATCATGCATTATGGATTAACAATCAAATCTTGCTCCAATGCAGCTTCTCAGATGTGCGATCATTATTTTATTTTTGTTTCAATTTTCAGTTTTGGAAATGTTTTTTTTTTGTCATGACATATGTAAATTATGAGGTGTAATTCAATTCTGGTTTCTCCTTTGTGGTTGTGTTTATGTAACAACACAAAAAGCAAACCATCTGCTTTACCAAATATTGTGTTGGCACAATTGTATGATACACTCGAGGACTTTTAGGTTGTGGACTACAAGTCTTATGCCGGTACAATGTTGTACATTCATTATCTTTCTTTATTCGGTACATGGTAAAAAAAATAAAAACCATAACTGTTTAGAAGGAAAAAAAACAATAGTATGACGGATATGATCTTTTAAATGAACCAAAGATCAGATACTGTTTTTGTATATAGAGTTATGCATAATATAAATCATCTTGATGGATCTAAAGTAAGAAGAGAAATGGAATTTGGAATGTAATGCATAGAGATGTTACCACTTTTACCGGCATGGATGGGACTCTTTTTACCTTATTGGGAAATTAACATTAAAGTTTTAGGGTAAGAGGTAAGTGGGAAGACTTAAATGCATTAATTTCTGAAGCACACTTTTTTGAGTTTCTCACTTTTTTTCTCTCTTTTAACAGGACACAACTTGCTCTGCACTTCTTATTTTCTTGCTTTGGTTTTGTTCATTTAGGCCAAGAAATGTAATGAATTGAATTTTTTAGGACAGTGTGAAGAAGCAGTGCATGGCGTGACAAGGAGAAAAGCCTGAGCTTAGCTGCGCTGTGGTTGGTATCGGTTCTCGTGCAGTATTCATGAAAGCTGTGAGAGAATTAAGAAACTTGATTATTTCGCTATGATTGTCTTCTTCTTCATTATGTTTTAATTACAAGAAAGAAAAAAAGAAAAGAATCAATGTTGGTAATAAAGTCAACTGTATGCGACAATGATCAAATAGTCAACTATATTAAAGAGAGTGACAAAGAGTTTGAATTCTCATAAACAAAATGTCTCAATTCAAGTCTCATGACTAAAGTAAACAGAACATTTATGTTTGTATATTACAAGTGCATGGGATATATGTAACATTCCATTTTGTGACATGTCTGAAGAACATGTCCTGATCAGTTTGGCTTCCGAGACCAGGAAGGCGAATCAGTCCTCATGGGAGAAGGAAAAACCTCGGATATGCTGTCCCAGGAAGTACTTCCATCCTTCTTCCTCCTGCGGTCCAGGAACGCTGGTCTCACCGGTGTCATTGCCCTCTCGCCTTTAGCTGTCAGCAATGCCACAATCTCAGACATGGGAGGCCTCAGGCTCGGGTGCGGCTGCAGGCACAACAATGCCACATCTACTGCTTCTAGCACACCTTTCTCCTCGTACCCATGTTCTTGCATTTTGGGATCCACTAGGTTTAGAACCTCACCTCGCTCGTATAGCTTCCATGCCTGAGAGAACAAAAAAAAGTTGATTACTTTAATAAAGCTTGCTTGTACGACTGGTCATTTGGGTTCAGGAGACCAGAGTTCAAGCCCCAGTAGCAACAACAGTTTGGTGTTTCTTGCTTTACACAAGCAAGTGAGCTCAAATCTTGAAAGTGTAAATGGAGTAATGCATACATATTCTGGGAGGTATTGTTCATCTGATGGTAATGTAAGGTCTGTGTTTTTCCTGCAGCTGATGATCTCGAGCATGAGGACTCCGAAGCTGTAGATGTCGGCCTTTTCAGACAACTCTCCTCTGATGGCATATTCAGGTGCTGTGTAACCTCTGTAGCAAAATTATGCATGTCTTAGGATATCATTTCAATTTCATATGGTGACTAGTTATGGGCACTGAGCACAACTAGGACTTACAGTGTACCGGCAAATGCAGTGCTGAGGTAAGCTTGGTCTTCAGGGAAGAACCTAGCCAGCCCAAAATCTCCTATCCTCGGATGAAACTTGTCATCTAAGAGTATGTTGCTTGCTTTGATGTCTCTGTGAACGATACGAAAGTGTGAGTCCTCGTGTAGGTACTGCAATCCTCTGGCAATGCCAAGGATGATTTGAAACCTTGTGCTCCAATCCAGGAACTGGTCGGTCTTTCCTGTGTTACATACAATTTCATTATCTAGTGTTGAGTGACAATGTTTTGTACACTATTATGCTAAGGTAAGTGTAATAACATATGTGATGAAATTGTACCGTATATGATGACTTCTAAGCTCCTGTTCTTCATATATTCATACACGAGCAGGCGTTGAGATCCATCTGAGCAGCAGCCAAGGAGGCGAACGAGGTTCTTATGTTGGATGCTGGTGATCAATCTCACCTCTGAGAGAAACTCTGATTCTCCTTGCTGGGATTTGTCTGCATGTAATTGCTTCACAGCCACCAATGTTCCATCTTTCAGCTTTCCCTATCCAAGGAGAAACAAACAAACTAGTACATGAACCTCAAAATCGAGACAACGAGCTCAGGATCACCTAAATAAGTACTGGTTTAAGTCATTAGTACCCGATAGACAGGCCCGAATCCACCTCTTCCTAGGAGATTACTGGCATGGAAGTTCTTGGTTGCCTTCTTCAGTGTCTGGAAGTCAAAATAGGTTATTGTTCGGAGGCTTCCACTGAAGAAATCTGGGTTTCCTGAAGTAACATAGGAAGGTTTAGATGCAGAGTCTTGTAAAGATATTGTTACTATTGTTGTTGTTCTGATATGTACCTGGTCGCCTCTTGGTTCTTCTTGCTATGGCTTGCTTCAACTCTGATGGTTTGAGAAATTTCCGGAAGACAAATATTAGAATGAGTACTATAATCAGCACAACTACACCTCCAAGGAAGAAGAAGAGAGATGAAGAATTGTAATGTGGTGATGAGATCTCCTCTGACTGAAAAGAAGATGGTGATGGTGATGGTGATGGTGGATTCACTGCATGAATAGAATAGTAAAAGTCATTTGTTAGTTCATACAGAAGAATAATACTTGTTAAATTATACTCAAAATGAAGCCAAAATGCACAAATGAGGAAGATTGAAGATCAAGACAAGATGAACTTGGGAGATCTTCATAGTTTCAAGTCTTTGAAACGGGTTATGTTTAGTGTTCTGAACAACAACTCTAAAGCACTTGGAAGTAAAGGTATCATGACATAAGAATAAGAACTGTAACTTTCTTCTAACAAGAACAGACCCACAAATTTGTGCTTGATCTAAATCTATCTCTATGCATCACAACCTTGATTGAGACTAACAATCCAACTCTACACAACATTCAACCCACAACAAACAAAGATTTCAAACACCCTTCTAGTTCTTGCTATGTAGTTTGAGAAGCACATATTGATGAAATAGATCAATATGCAGCAAAGTTTGAATTTTGCAGAGAATTATGATACCTTGAAGAGCTCGCCGAGACATTCTCTGACAGCAAGTGACAAGTTCTGCAACAACAAGATGATTCTTGGTTTCAGTACATGGCATAGAGCAGCTCCTCACATGGTTTCTCTATTTCTTCGTTGAATGCTCCGGAGGGAGAGAAAGAAAGTGGGCTATATATGGAACATAGGAGTAATCGAACAAGAAGGACAGGAATAGAATTTTCGGAGATTCCAACTTTGTTTAACTCTTTGGTTGGGGACATTCATCAAACACCTTGTGTGCGTAGTTTATTTGATCATGGAGACAAAAAAGGGGAAGATCCAAATGTCCATGTCAATCAGAAAACGGCAAGAAAGATTGGTTCTTGAAGAAATCAAATGGTAAAGAATGATTGGGTTGGTGGGTCTGTGTGTGAATGAGCTACACATTCCTTATATTGACACCTTCTTGGTTCTTGACCCAGCACAGACACAATGTGGTTATCAGCTTCTGGGTTGAAGAACATATACCATTTAGATTCTAGGATGTACAGTGTGATACCAGGTGGCTCTGGACTTTGTATTTCATGTTAACAATTATTTGTTTGGATTGGATCTTCATGGAATCTATGTTCACAAGGCTGCCGCATCCACTTGAAAGTTGTTTTATAGTATTGTATCTATTTTTTTTTTTGTAATTCATCCTCAAATGGATAATGTTTTGTTTTAATTTGATTTATATATTTTTTTAAATGTAAATGTCATATATTATTTATCAATCATAACGATATTGTGAGGATCTCATGGTGCCTCACGAATTCAAAAATGATGAAGATGGAAATTGTTCTTGATTGAAAAGGGAAAATACGGATAAACACTAGTTCTCCCTGGGTAAGGGCTCCTCAAGAGGCAACAATAAAAGACATAACATTCAACATAAAAACCCTAGTTAGATAATAAGCTTATATATGATCTCCTGCTGGCAAGCTACAGTTGCAGGTTACAGAACGGAGATGAAGCACTGTTCCAACGTCCAAACTTCGTCCTGAAGATTTCAAGGTGATTGGTCCACGTGTCTCTGATTTGTCCAAAGAGGAACGATGACTGTGCTGCTTGTGGAACGACGTCGTCCGAGTTAGTGATGACACGAACTCCAGTCGAAACGGTATCGTTTGGGTAAGTGAGTGACATCACCCTTTCTTCTCCAAGGATCTTCTCCCAACTTGCCGTTGGTTTGTCTTCATTTGAATTCTTCATTTTCGCAGCCTTCTTCCTTGTCTTTTCCTTCTTTGTCATGGTTAGGTTCCTCACAATACCCCCCTCTAAGAGCAGACTTGACCTCAAGGCTGCAAAATCTACCTTAGGAAATTTCTGGATTGCCTCTCTGGCATTCTCCCATGTTGCATCATCAAGTGAGGAATTTGATCACTGAATCAAGTACTTAATTGGTGGCGCATTGTTGTATTTCACCGTTTTGATTTGGAGTATTTTGATTGGAACCAATTTCAATTGACCCTCTTCTGTTGTCCCTGACAGGGCTGAGAAGGGAGTGTTGCTATCCCAACTTCTTCTTTAAGAGTGAAACATGAAAGATCGGGTGGATCTTGGACTCCTCTGGTAGCGATCACTTTGCCCATCCTCTGTAATATTTCATATGGCCCATAGTATCGAGCAGCAAGCTTAAGGTTCCTTCTTAGAGCTATGGAGTTTTGTTTGTAAGGCCGTAATCTGAGGTAAACAAAGTCACCTACTTGGAATTCCCTTTCACTCCTGTTTTTATCTGCTTGCTGTTTGATTCTGTGATGTGCCTTGAGTAAATTGTCCTTGACTTCTTTTATGATTTGCTGCTTGCTTTTCAAGAATTCTTCCACTACTGGATATTTAGTGGAAAACTCATAGATAGGTAGGGACTTGGGCTTATAACCATATAACACCTCAAATGGGGACCTTTCCAATGATGTATGGTATGTACTGTTGTACCAAAACTCAGTTAGTGGTAGCCACTTCTTCCAAGCTTTAGGGTGGGCATGAGACATGGCTCTCAAATAGTTTTCCAAGCATTAGTTAACTCTTTCAGTTTGACTATCTGTCTGAGGGTGGTAGGCAGATGATAGCTTAAGATTTGTTCCCATTATCTTGAATACTTCTTGCCAGAAGGAGCTAATGAATATCTTATCTCTGTCTGAGACAATGGAGTTTGGTAATCCATGGAGCTTGAAGATATTATCCATAAATAGATTAGCCACAGTTATTGCAGAGTAAGGGTGAGATAGTGTGAGAAAATGTGCATACTTTGAAAACCTGTCCACAATTACCATTATGCAATCTGAGTTACCTAATTTAGGGAGTCCCTAAAGTCCATAGAGATGTCAATCCATGGAGACTCAGGTATTTGTAAAGGCTGTAAAAGACCGGGGTAAGCAACATTTTCAGTTTTGCACCTCTAGCAAGTATCACACATCTGCACAAAAGTATGAACATCTTGTTGCATATTGGGCCAAAAGAAGTTTCTTTGTATTCTTTTGAGTGTTGATCTTCTGCCTGAGTGTCCTCCTATTGGAGAAGAATGCATATTTTCTATCACTTTCTGTCTGAGATTTTTTCCATTACCAATGCAAGGTTTGCCCTTGAAATAGATTACCCCTTGTTTCAGTTCAAACTGTGGCACTGCCTCATTGCAAATGCTCAATTTACTTACTATCTCCTCCATGAGTTTATCACCCTCATAGCTTGCTTGTATCTCAATCATCCATTTTGGGATTATAGTAGAGATTGCATAGGATGTGTCATGGTGAACCCTTGAGAGTGCATCAACTACTGAATTTTCTGATCCCTTTTTATACTCCACAATATAAGAAAGGCCCATAAGTTTGGCCATCCTTTTTGCTGACAGTGTGTTGTGAGTTTCTGCTCTAAAATGTGTTTGAGGCTTTGATGATCTGTTCTTATGATGAATTGCTGATTGAAAAAATAGTGTCTCCAATGATCAAGTGCCATGACTACTACTAGTAACTCTCTGTTGTAAGTTGAGTACCCCAGGGACTTATCAGATAGAGTTTTGCTAAGAAAAGCAATTGGGTACCCTTGTTGCATAAGCATAGCTCCAATACCTGTGTCACAAGCATCCGTCTCAATGACAAAGTGCTGTGTGAAATCAGGGAGCTTTAACATTGGCGTCTGTGTCATGAGTCGTTTCAGATTGTTGAAGCTCTCGTCTGCCTCTTCATTCCAAGTAAAAGCATCTTTCTTCAGTAGCTGAGTTAAAGGTTTAGCAATTATGCCATTGCCCTTGATAAACTTTCTGTAATTACCTGTGAGCCTTAAAACTCCTCTCAGTGCCTTGAGGGATTTAGGAATAGGCCATTCCACCATAGCCTGAATTTTTTTAGGATCTGTAGCTACCCTAGATTCAAAGATTATATGCCCCAAGTACTCCACTGACTTAGCACCGAATTCACATTTGCTAAGCTTAACATACAATTGCTCTTCTTCAAGTTTTCTCAATACTTGAGCTATGTGATCCAAATGGACAGACCAAGTTGGACTGTAGATTAGGATATCATCAAAGAACACTAGTACAAATTTCCTCATGAATTTCTTCACGACAGTGTTCATTAAGGACTGAAATGTTGCAGGGGTATTTGACAACCCAAATGGCATCACCTTGAACTGGTAATGGCCATGGTGAGTCCTAAATGCTGTTTTGTATTCTTCCCCTTCCTCCAATCGGATTTGGAAGTAGCCAGATCTTAAGTCAAGCTTAGAAAAATACCTGCTTCCACTAAGTTCATCCAACAGTTCATCAATGGTAGGGATGGGAAATTTATCCTTGATGGTGAGTTGGTTTAGTTTCCTGTAATCCACACAGAACCTCCAAGAACCATCTTTTTTCTTGACCAACAAGATAGGAAAAGAAAATGGACTGTTGCTAGGTTGAACTATACCTGATTGCAGCATTTCTTCTATCAACTTTTCAATAATGTCCTTCTGCACATGGTTGTATCTATGTGGTCTGACATTTGGAGGGTTGTAGCCTGTAATGAGTGGGATAACATGATCATGGGATCTTTTTGGAGGTAGGCCTTGAGGGATGCTAAAGACTTGGGAGAATTGTTGGAAAAGCCTTTGTATTTCAGGTCTGCTTTCTACTTTTGTTTCCAATTCTTCTTCTATCTTGTACACTTGGCCCAAATAGACATGATGTCCTTGCTGACTTTCTCTTCTCATTTGCTCATGTGTAATCATACTGACTAGGGAGTGCTTCTGTCCTCAGGGATATAAACAGTTTTGCCTTGAATTTGAAATGAAAACCATCTCTCACTGTAGTTGTAGGATATTATTCCAAGGCTATCCATCCAATCTACCCCCATTATCAAATCACAATCACCAATAGGCATTATCCACATCATTCCTAAGAATATATGCCCTTGTATCTCCCATTTAACATAGCAAGCTGATTTAGCAATGTAAGTTTTGCCATCAGCTAACCTTACCACCTTAGGATTCATTAACACCTCCTCAAAACATAACTGTCTCCTTATCAATGAAGAACTTGTTTGAACC
>JAYMSW010004986.1:0-10459 GCA_036897725.1 Erodium texanum | reverse complement strand
ATAGGGATGGATGATCAACTATCACTATCTTATGCCTTTCTTTTCCGCCATTTTGATCCTCTCAGCAACACCCATGCGAGAAGTCTTCACTCCATTTCTGCTTCAACCAATGTGTTGCTTTCCCAACTCTATTTCAGGACCCCAATTAACTACAAATCAATTCTATCTTGAAGATATTATGAAAAGTTGAAGTTTTTTATACGTTGAAAAATGTGCAGCTTCATTCGTCTCAACGTATATACATTTTAATTTCTTATTCATTTCTAATTAGTAACATATATCATTAGAAAACATTTTACATTGTTGAAAAACAAATCTTTCCGTGTCAAAATTGATTTTATCACACATAAACTTTTGCTATTTCTTTGCTTTTCATCCATTGAGAAAACAGGACCTGATGACAGTATATCAGACAGATTACAATCCACATTGTCATATCTGAAGATGTTATTATCAATATCACTACAGAAGGTGGATATCTCGAGACAGTGCCTGAGACGAGACCATAACTGAAAACAACAATCAATAGCATACAAAGTTCATCCTGACATGTTAATACCGGGTTGCAAGGCTTGTTGCATGTTACTGTTTGACTCGCCGATGTTTATTTTGTTGTAGCCCAGCAATTTGATTGAAATCGTCGCTGAGTTCTGATTCGGATGTTTATAAAGAGGATGTGCATTTCATCCCATCGTTGTAGCTACACCAAAAGCGATGGCAGAGGCCAAGGCCATGTGACCATCATTGTGATTCCAAGTCTCAGCAATGTTGCTCATGATCATGATCAACCTTCCCATGAAGCAATTCAAGTCCAAATGGAAATGGCTATCTAATGCTTCTTTCTTTCTCACTACAACTGCTACTCACTATTTTTGTTTGTAACAAACCTTGTCAGAGTGGATGTTTCTAGTAACAAACCTCGTCTTGGACATAGTGTCTGCTGTCTTCCCCTTTTTATGCACTGTGGGGTATGCTCATCTTTCTCCTTGCTGCAATTCTCTGCATTCTTGAGCTCACCCGCAAATGCTTCAAGAGAAGGAGCTGTATTGAGAAGATCACGTTCAACCAAATTCAGTCATGTCGTGCTTTTACTATCCATCTCAACCCAACAACAGCAGGCTTTTCTTTAGCTTCTCACACATTTAATGATTGGTTTGTGCCGTTTCCCAGTTCATCTTCTCCGCAATTAAGTATAGTTACCTTATTCTCCATGCTAATGACCCTCCGTTCTGCCTGTCAACTTTCTCTCGTCTTGCTGGTTCCGAGCTTATCACAAGCAATCTCCACAAGATTAAGCTGCAATCAAGTATGATAATCTTCAATAAGCTGTGAATAAAAGGCCAAAGTAGTACATAAAAGTGAAAGTTTGGTTGAACACCCAACCTTAAGACAATTTGGTGAAAGAACTAACATAAAGATAGATCAGCTCCACCATCTATGTTCTCTGATAGTGAATTAGCAACAACAAACATATGAATAGTCTATGTTGGAGAACTACATCTATCACTGACAACATTGTAGATCGATGGAATGTTTCAATCTTCAAAACTCAAATCAAGATACATGAAACTATAGAATAGTCTTCAAAGTTGTCAAGAACTAGAATCCTCTTAAATCTGTAACAAGAGGTGGACAGATTATTTTTTCCATCCATGATCCACATCTAATCTACCACAACATCTCTTCATCTCAAACCCATTTCAACTCTTCTCAGGAGTGAACATACGAAGAAAAAAAAGACCATTCAGCCATAGGGAAATGACATATATGTAGGACGATGGACTGTACTTGAGCACATTCTGCAAACAGATGGCTCATTTTCTCCTCCTATCTCTGTCCCTCTCTCGGTATCTATCCCTGTCATGTCCATCCCACTCTCTGCTTCCACTCTTCTCACGATCATGGGGTCTATCTCTATCACTCTCTTTGTGCCTTCCTCCCTTGTCCCTGTCTAAATCATCCCTGTCCCTTTCTTTATTTGATAATCTCCTCCGTGGGCTCTCGCTTCGGCTTTCACTTCGATGTCTCTTTCTTGACGAATCATCTTGTCTTTCTCTTTGCTCCGAAGATGCTCTCTCTGCATTTTCATAGTGGGAAAAGGATCATTCATTCATACACCCCAAGAATCTAAAATTCAACATATACTGCATTTGGAATATCTGCACCAAAAATGGGACTGTTCATACGAACACGTGCAACCCCAATTTGTGCATTTCATATCGATGATTTGAATAATATTAACTCTAGCATTTAAGGTCCATACCCCCAACCATGAATTAATATCACATTATGTTGTAAAATCAAGGACAAAACATGAGCAAGTGAGATATTAGATCATGTGAACTCCATTGCTACTTTATTTGCTTATTAAATGAGCACTTACTGTTCCCTGGAACATCATTGGGATCTGATAACCCATACTCGGATCGAAGCCGTTTTCGATGGACTGCAACTTTTCTCTCAATTTCCTCCAAATTTTTTATTCCTCGTTCCTCAAGAGATTCACGATATTCCATCAAAGAAACTTCCAGACGTCTCAACTTCTGCCTGCATCCAGAAAGGATGGTCAGTCCCCATATATAACAGTGAAAGCCACATATGCGAGCATAGACAACCAAATGTTAAGAAGAAAACAAAAGAAACTATATGCCATCTATCACTATCATTAAAAAACGAATCCAAAGTAATTATCAGTGTATGTATTGTAGAACCTCTGTTCTTCATTCATCCCCGTGTCAGGTTGCATTGGAATGCTTGATTCAGTTGCAACATCCTCCTCATCAGCTTTACTTGGACCGTCACCAGCAGTCTCACTTCCAGAAGATGAGTAACTTAAGCCCAATCCCTTAGAACTTTTCTTTTGTTCATCATCACTTTCATCATCCTCTTGAGCCCATTTAGAAGCAGGTAGAACAGGAACATTTTTCTCTTTCCTTGTGAAGGCTTTAAGTTCAGGCTGTGGAATTGGAAGCCTTGGAGCTAAAGGCGCAGCTCCTTGTCCTTGAGAGTGCGGCTCCTGCCCATAACCATCCCACCCAGACAAACTTACTGACTCGGGTTCAACATTTATTTCTCTTTGACCAATTGCATATCTACCTGAATTCGATTGACTCTGACCATATTTTAGGTCATCATCAAGCTCATATCCCCTCTGTTTTTCTGCCTCTTCCAGGTATAGCAATCGAGCAACCATCATTTCCCTACCGCCAACAAGCGATAAACCATTATGTTTGCAACGTCTCTCCAACTCACCAAACGGTAGACTCATCAGCTCCTTTGTAGCTGCTCCTTTACCCATTGCTAATGCTGCATCTTGATTAGTCTTATTACCCCCATCACCTGTATCTTCAGAGCTGGTCTGTTTTTCTATATCCGGTGCATCACCACATATAGAGTGAAATGGAATTACACCAGAGCTCCCGGAACGAAGGAAGCTAGCTCGTAATCCGTTCACATATGCATCTGAGAACAAGAACCAGTCTGCCCATACCTGGAGTACTTTCATGACTCTCTCCTGCAAGCATTGCCCCAAAGAAGAATTAACAACCAGAAGTAGAACAAACAATATCGGGAGCTACATAATAGATGTTCGATTGTGACTGGTTTGGACATATTTTACCTTGAGTGCCTCAGCAGTTATTCTCCCTGTTACACTGCGATACAAGTCGTTAAAGCTCTCTATAATGTCAGGTAATGTTGCTTCAAACTTGGTACGGTATGCAGATGCATTTTTTACAGGAGCACTGCTATTATGAAGTATATCCGAGACAAGCATGAGCCTTGCAACTTTAGTTGGAATTGGGGTTTCTTTAAGAGTCAAAGACTCTGTCAGAACTTCTACTACCTGCAAATCAACAACTAATTTAGACTAAAGGAAATACTTTTAATAGTAAAGAGAGAAGGACCTATATCATGTAATTGTTCAACGAAGCCCCTCATCGTCTTTTATTTTTTCTGTCCAAATCAAAAGATAAGAGAATATCCTAGTTTATTAGTCATTAAATAGTAGATTAAATGTGTAAAGACTCATATATGGGTTATTAACAGATGCAGTTGCAGCATCAACGGCTAAAAAGATCCATGATAGATTGAATACGTGAAAACTAACAAGCAAACAACACATGAAAAAAAAAATTAGAACACATAATCCAATTGCCCTAATATCATATTACCTCTCCAGCAGCATCAGCATTATCCAAGGCAAAACCCATGGCTTCTTTTATCTGACTCCTCTCCAATGTCAGTGCACGCAACATATCCTCGAACTCATCCCTCTGTGGATCAGTAAGTGTTCGTTCCGGTTCCAAACGCTGAAAAAGTTAAACATACAGAATATCTCAGTGGGGAAAAAAAACTTCTTCCTGAAGAAGTGATAGAATGATCAAAGTATTTATGAGTGTATGTCAATAGCAGCATGAATACCCTGCTTCTTCCGGCAGCATAAGTTGTACCAGATTCCTTTTCATGCTCAGGGCTTTTCGCCGTGGGCAAAGGTGGTGGTACCCATCTGGAAATAAAAGCAATTAGACATCTTGAATCAATCATGTGGTGTGACCCAGTAATCATAGAAATGAACCAATTTTACAAAATGAAATATCAACCAGCAGTATGCCTTCATTACCTTCCACTGCCAGTTATCATGATGAAAGGTTCTGTACGCCACCTTTGAAGAGTGTCACCCTACATCGTGTAAATAAAAATTGTTATTCAGATAATGTATTAAAAAAATAGATTATATTTTGTACAAAAATCAATCATTTAAAATATAACAATGCATTCTATGTTGACGTGATCAGCAGTGACAACTAAAATTATTTGATGGCCGTTGCACCACATAACATTTAATAACAGACTCCATTTCCTAGTTCGATTCTTAATCCTTCTGTATCCTTTTTACTTTTACTCTTTCTCATCTTTTATTCTCATTAGTGAGAGGCTCGGAGGCTCATCCCATTGCATTTAGGCAGCAGAAAATGCATCTTTGTTTAGGTCTCAGCCATTGGTGCAGCTAATAATGTCAGCTTAAGGATGGTAGGAGCTCAAGTTTTCTATAGTCATCCTTAATGCTGCTGTTACGCACAAAGATGCACATTTGCAAAACATAACAGGGTGAGTTATAAAATTAAATGGAATTATTGGAATGTACCTGAGCAAAAGAATAGAGCCTCCAAACATAGTATGTATGTTCCTTTGAGCCTAACTGAAACAGGAAACTAAAAAGAGGATTCCCACGACCTCTCTCCATAATAGCTTGCTCAAATGCACAACCTCCATCAAGAACATACAGAGCCATTGTGTCGATTACATGGCGGAGATGTTCCCCCTCTGGTGGAATAACCTTTATATCTGGAACATTTGGAGTGAGAACCTGGGGACCAAATTCAACAAAGCATATAAAGGATACATTAAAGGAGTATCAGTTTGATGTGAGGAAAAATCTAAGTATAACATATTGTTTCCGGACTCCATAAGTAAAACTCACAACAATAGAATGGGCGGAGAATGAAGAGATGACACAGACTAGACTACAGAACATTACAACACTTGTAAAAGATTGAGTTGGAGGACTTGAGGCATCCCTCTAGCACTTATAGTTGGGCCACCACATAAATATCACCCTACTCAGTAGTTCAACCTATATCAAGGCATACTACCTTCAACATATATTTCATATCGCCAGCAAACAAACAGAACTAGACTACAGAACATTACAGCACTCTTAAAAGATTGAGTTGGAGGACTTGAGGCATCCCTCTAGCACTTCTAGTTGGGCCACCACATAAATATCACCCTAGTCCGTAGTGCAACCTATATCATGGCATACTGCCTTCGACATATATTTCAAATCACCAGCAAACAATAATAACTAGATTGCATCAATGTTGTTGAACAAGTTATTTTGTGCACTCCGGCTCCATCCAAGTGGACATGGTCCAATATAACATTCAGCAAATTTAAATAAGAAAAAAGATGAACATGATGTTCTCTCATCAAAAGTTCTAAGAAACCTAAAAACACAACAAGAAGGTCGACTTATACGAGGTGATTGACAGGCAAAGTGTAAACTCTAAAATGTGCCAACCACCCATCAAGCCCTACCTACGTAGGTTGCGGGGGAAGTGATATTTGTCAAGCCAAGCAACTCACAGTAGTTCAATTCTAATAATAACCGGATAAGAAATTAACCTACCAGTTCAGAATTCTGGCTTGGAACAGACGTGACCGGAGGGCCTGATGGACCAGACAAAACTACAGTGGCACCCTGTCATTGACAACATCGAAAATCTTCCAAATTAGAACATAGAGCAGCAGCTTTTTGCATACCTAATGGTACGGAATAAGAATTCGTTGAAATGGAAAGAAAAAGTAGCAGTTCTAGTAGAAGTTGCAAACCTCCTTATTCCTGATGGCCATCTGACCAGGTGGAGGAGCTGGTAATGCTTGTGCTGGAAGAGCAACAGATTTACCCCAACCAATCTTCAATTCATACTCATAAACAACCACCCCTGTCACAGAGAATATTTGCAAATCCTTTATTCATCCATGTGTCCCAATTCGTACATAAGCACATTCATAATACGGGAATCGAAAAGTCAATTAGTCTTGAAAAATGCAGCAAGCAGGAAAGTGCTCAGAATTAGAATCATCCTTGGCAATTAAGCGTGTTATGCTTTGAAAAGGCCACCTAAAGTTTACCTTGCATTTCATCTTTTGCAGCCTGTCCATCAACTCGGTTCATGAAAGCCACAAAGCCACAATTTCTTTGTCGCCTTTTCTCCTCTTCTGTCCTAGGCCACATTATTTTTACACTAGCAATAGGTCCAAATCTTCCAAAAGTCCGCAGAAGAAAATTTTCATCCACCTAAAATCAATAAGAGAAATAACACATATACAACAGATTAGTTCCATAAGGGATGAAGCAATGATAAAATCATTAAGCAACTTCAAGGAAAAACTCAAACCTGTGGGGAAAGATTTCCAACATAAAGGTTAGTAGTTTGTGGATCACCATCATCAAATGACCCCGGAAATTTTCCACTTGGATCAAAGTCATCAGGCAACTCGTCAAAGTGACTTGGCTGAAAAGCAGTAATCCCATTTAGAATCATGTGCGCGGTTTCTCTGTAACAGATAATAATCTATTGCATAAAAGGAGAGTACTTACAGCAGAAGCTTCACTGCCCCGCCCCTCACGTCTCTGCTCACGCTCTTGATTCCGCCTCTCTCTCAACTCTTGTTCATACTTCAGCTCCTCCATAAAATGATCTATATTCCTAGACTTCCCTTTCTCTTTATCCTTGGGTTTATCCAGCTCTTTCTATAAATGATGTAAAAGGTTTAGAGCTTATTAGATTAGAAACCATATTTCACAACCATACAGATAACCATCAAGCCTTTATAGGGAAACTGACCTTTTTCTCAGATTCTTTCCCCTTGGAGGCCAAAGGAGGAGGTATAAAAGACGGAACATACCTGCCATACATTAATTCAATGCAACATTCATTTACGAAAACATTCTGAAGAGAATGCTATGATGAGATAGGGAAAAAATGATTACATCAGGTCAGATCACTATCAGTCACCTTAAACTGCTTATTTCGAACTCGATACTAATCCTAACAACTATAGCTTAAGATATGAGGGCATGTGAACAAAGTCGAGACAAAGTCTACTAATCCTTACTTTTAGTGGAAAGTCAAATAGGACCCTACTTTGGGACTGATGGAGTACTTGAAAAGATATAAGGTATAGCAATACAAAGTCTTTTATTTGAAAACAAAAGTTTTAACATTGCTTTACAATTCCAAGTGACATAATCATAAACGGTAACACAAATAGCATTCTACACAGCTCGAGGAAGAGCTTTTCCTCATAAAAAAAGTTGTGTGATGAGGTACAAACAGGGATCTTTTTTAACTCGCACAATGTCTTCATTGACGATGGTATAAACCATATACTACAATTTATGCTGATTTTAATCAATTATTGGGGTTCAAGTATTATCAGGAAAAAAATCCCTTAACATGGTCAATTGAGAATAATATCTTCTTTAAGATATTTTCTGCTGATAATATGGTTTATTAGCAAACATAAACTCTGCAAGGCCAAATGACGGGAAAGATACTTCGGATAATTCCTTTAAGCAAATGTCCAATTTGCATTTAGAATGTTAATTATCCAGGCTACATACAAAATGGGCAATAATACCACATTGGAAAAGCATTTTCAGTTTAGTAGTTTCTAAGATACATAAACAAAGCAGTTACACTCATATTCATTCCTTCACAGCTCAGAATTGATATGCTTAAAATGCAACTGAATCACCTCGACATAGGATACTCATAAAACAATTAAAAAAAATACACAATGGAAGCACTATTCCATTAGCGTATCATTACGGACTGATCAATGACCTTTACATACATACTGTCTCTAATCCATGAGAAACCAGATTTGAAAATATTGTATATCATGAAAATCAAATATTGGGAACCAGCAAGGCAGTGAAGTATAAGCTTCAAAATGAAAAGTGAACAGGACAATGAGTCAAGCGACAATGAAAATGCAACAGAAACAGAGACAATTTTTGTTCATTAGTTAACGAAAGTTCAGCTGATGGCTCCATTATATGCATTTGACAATTTCTTTATATAAATTAGAAATGGAGCAACATCAGAAACATATTATCTATTGCTGAACATCAGAAACTAATCTCCCAATTCATTCACATTTACAACATAGAGAGCTGCGTATGAGGATGTCTCCGTAGAAGTCCTCTACTCATGATACCTCGTCAACAAGCATTGCAACATTGCTAATCAAAAGTATTTATTTACCTACTTCCCTTCTTTGGACCAGATATCCCATCTTTGGACTTTTCACCTGCCATCCGTGAATGAATAAAAAGGCCCATGCATTTATTAATGTGTTCCCAAATAATAGAAAACAATTCATTTATCCATAGTGTGAAACAAATAAGAACAAAATACTAGTCTGAAACTATAATAATGGATAACAAGAAATGCTCCTCAGTTAAACTGACCTTCAGAATCACCCTTCAATTTATCATTTGGGTTAATCGTTCCTCCACGGACAAAAGCCTTTGAGCCAGGAGTGCCATCCTCTTGAAATGACTCTACAAACTCTGCATACAAACGAGCTGTCTCATCTTCTTCCCTCTGCAGAAACAGCACCACATAAATATGGTTTGTGAATATGTTTTGAATTTATGGCCAATAAGCTTTACAGGGAAACCAGGACTCATATATTGTATGCCATAAACTTAAACCAAATGTGTTCGTAATGATGGAAAACAATCAAACAGAGCTCGTGGGAGGATTGCTTATGCATAATAGTACTGATCAAACTGTCCGTGAAATATAAGATTAAAGACTGGTACCTTTTTCCTTGCTTCTTCCTCCTCCCTGTGCTTCTGAAAAGGAGTCTTCTTCCTTGTAATGGAGAAGGAACTCATCCTTGCATAGAGTACTAAAAGGCATCGTACAAAACTCTTCAAAATTCAAGAAAACAATTGCAACAATAATAAACAAAAGCCAGAATCGATTCATTTTTTACAATGCAGCCCATTTGAATCCAGCATTACAACCCATCCCAGAAAATTCCACAAACATATATATTCAGTTCACAACCCATTTGATAAAATTCCACACACTAAAAAAACTCAACCATAGGAACCAATAACAAAAATGTCTTATTCCCATTTCCCTCCAAAACCTAGCACCTAGAACCGGCCCAATTAATCAGCTGCTTGCAAATTGATAAACTAACATCAATAAACCCAATTAAGGTCACGCACAATTGGATCAAACCTAAACCCCTAATTCAACTCAAATAGCTTATTGTTCCAACCAGCCTCCACATGCCTCCTACCATAACATCAGCAACAGAACGGAGCTACAAAAGCACACACTACATCACTTACCTGAACAGATGCCGGGGCGAACCCAGAAGAAAACGAACGGAGCGAGTTGAACGGAGTCGCTGGGGTGGAATGAGTACCGCTGGCGAGTCTAGGGTTTATGGGGTTGCAGGAAGGGGACGGATCAGCTGAGTTGCACGGCGGTTGAGAGTGAGTTTAACCGAGTCGAGTCGCGATGTCGCAAACGGAGACAAATAAAAATGGGAGGGTGAGAGATTGATGAAAAAAAAAAACAGGTTATTTATATCTCACAATAAGGCTTTACTGTAGAGCTACCACTTTTTTTCTCTCTCTTTTTTTTTTTTTAAATATATGTCTGAAACAGTTATACATAATATCAAGTGATTGTATTGAGATTTCTTATTGCCACGGGGTAAGCTTAACCTATCCAGACCAAACTAGGAGATACATCTAGACATAAGCTGGAAAAATAATCAGACACAACTGGTAGCATTATTAACTACTACTATTACCTAATACACTAAATCGATATCAATCTGACCCACAAGAGCAATCCTC
>JAYMSW010004985.1:0-10460 GCA_036897725.1 Erodium texanum | reverse complement strand
AGAACTTTGACATAAAAGAGCTTACTTTATGGGGCGTCTTGAAGACCTTCCTCGGTGGCTTCAGAGGAGCTGCAGTCTCACTCGAAAACCCATTATCGTGATCCAGAATCGACGACAAGTAAGGCGAGTTCGGTCCCAAATGATTGCTGAGTCTTCTTTGAAAGCGTCAAGATAGTAGTGGAGTCAATAAGCTCCTACACCTTAGAAGCATGATATTTTCTGTTTTGATTGTTCCTATTTCATGGCTTGTAATCACGCCTCCTTGGATTAAGGAAGACATTAGTCTATTTTATTCTTTTCTGTTGCATGTGCAAGCTATATAAAGCATTGCTTTAAATCATAATAAATGAGTGTTTACTCTCTATAACTTGTTATTGTCTGCTAGAGCAACATTTGGTATCAGAGCTAAATCGGGACTGGGTGAGACAGACACTATGAGAGTTTTGTTCAAGAGAGAGGGGTAAGGAAATGGCAGAGGGTAGTGGTAACAGTAATAGTATGTTTGTCTAACCTGCCATACCCAAGTTTGATGGGTTTTATGAACACTGGGCAAAACTAATGGAGAATTTCCTTCGAGCAAAGGAATTCTGGAGTCTAGTAGAAGATGGAATCATTAAAATACCAGAAGACAGAGAGCCAACAGATGCAGAGGCAAGACTAATCAAGGAACAACAATTGAAAGATAAGAAGGTGAAGAATTATCTCTATCAAGCTATTGATAGAGAAATCATGGAGACAATCCTGAATGGTGATACATCTAAGAAAATTTGGGATTCAATGAAGCAGAAGTTTAAGGGATCAACAAGAGTCAAAAGAGCACAACTTCAAGCTCTAAAGACTGAGTTTGAGATGCTGAAAATGAAAGAAGGTGAAACGGTCAATACTTACTTTGGACGAGCACTCTCCATTGCCAAAAAGATGAAAGCTTGTGGAGAGAAAATCAAGGAAGCTGATATCATAGGAAAGACTTTACACTCTTTAGTTTCAAAATTTAGTTATGTGGTTTGTTCAATTGAGGAATCAAACAATGTAGAAACTTTAACTATTGATGAGCTCCAGAGTAGCCTTTTAATTCATGAACATAGAATGAAAGGCACATATGAAGAAGAACAAGCTTTGAAAGTCTCATATGAAGATCGAAGAGGAAGAGGTATAGGAACATTCAGAGATCAAGGAAGAGGCAGAGGCAGACAAACAAGCAAAGCCACTGTGGAATGCTACATGTGTCACAACCTAAGACACTATCAGTACGAATGTCCTAGTTGGAAAAGGAGGGCACATTATGCTGAGCTCAATGATAAGGATGAAATGCTTTTAATGGCGCAAGTAGATCCCAATCCATACATAAAGGAAGGAATCTGGTTTCTTGATTCAGGCTGTTCAAACCATATGTGTGGAAAAAAGGAAAGTTTCACACATTTTGATGGAGGGTTCAGACATTCAGTAAAGCTAGGAAATGACTCAAAGCTGATGGTCATGGGAAAAGGAAGTGTCAAAATGGAAGTCGGAGGTCACATTCAAACAATAAGCAATGTGTTTTTATGTGCCTGATCTATGCAACAATTTGCTCAGTATAAGTCAACTACAAGATCGAGGCATTACAATCCTCTTCAAACATGGACTATGCAAGTTGTATCACCCAACTCATGGAGTCATAACGGAGAGCACAATGACTGCAAATAGAATGTTCGTGGTTATCACAAACATTCTCATTATGCCATCTCCCTGCTTCAACACCCACACTGAGAAGTCAAGTGAGATATGGCATAAGAGATATGGGCACCTAAACTACAAGGACTTATCTTTGTTGCATAACAAAGAAATGGTTCGAGGACTTCCAAGTATCCAAACACCAACAACAGTGTGCACAGACTATATGTTGGGAAAGAAACATAGAACGATTATACCAAAAAGGAGCAACTAGCGAGCTACAAGGCAACTACAACTCATCCATTCTGACATCTATGGCCCGATTACACCCGACATCATATAGTGGAAAGAGGTACATGCTGACTTTCATTGATGATTTTAGTCGGAAGTTGTGGGTATATTTTCTAAATGAGAAAAGTGAAACGTTTTCAAGCTTCAAAAATTTCAAAATGATGGTAGAGAAAGAATCTGGTCTGCAAATTTGTAGTTTGAGAACAGATAGGGGAGGAGAATTCAACTCAAAGGAATTCGAAGACTTTTTCCAGAGACAAGGTATCAAAAGGCAGCTGACTACAGCCTATACACCTCAGCAAAATGGAGTTGCTGAGCGCAAAAACCGTACTATCCTCAACATTGTGCGTTGCTTGCTCGAAGACAAGAACATGCCAAAGAAGCTCAGACCCGATGCAGTGAAGTGGGCGTGCCATGTATTGAATCGAAGTCCTACTGCTTCGTTAAAGAACACAACTCCAGAAGAGTGTTGGAGTGGTTTCAAACCTAATGTTGAACATTTTAGGGTTCTTGGGTGTATTGGAAACGTCCATGTGCCAAATGCAAGGAGGCTGAAATTAGATGCAAAAAGCCAGAGACAAGTCTTAATCGGTTATAGTGAAGAGTCCAAAGGTTACAAAATGCTTAATCCTCTCACCAAAAAGGTAACTATTAGCAGAGATGTGGTATTTGAAGAAAATGAAGGATGGGAATGGGAAAGTTCAGAAGAGGGAAAAGAGATTTTGGACTGGGGAGAAGTCTATGAAGAAGCTTATAATCAAGGAGTAGGATACGAAGAAGAAGAAGACGGAGATGCCGTAGATGAGTATATAGTTCTGGAAAATGAAGCAACTACACAAATGCAAGATGAACCAAGTGAAGATATCATCTTGAGTGACACAACTCCATCAACTCGAGTAAGAAGAGCTCCAACTTATCTTCAAGACTATGCCAGCGGGGGAGGACTCTCGGAAGATGAAATACCTAACTTTTCTCTGCTCATGTCAACCAATCCTTATGGTATGATCTGAGAAAGCACGGTGTCTTTGAAGTGATGTAAACTAATATACAGCATGCATAATTAGTTTAAGGGAGGGATTTGTTGAGTCTTCTTTGAAAGCGGCAAGATAGTAGTTGAGTCAATAAGCTCCTACATCTTAGGAGCATTATATTTTTTGTTTTGATTGTTCCTATTTCATAGCTTGTAATCACGTCTCCTTGGATTAAGGAAGACATTAGTCTACTTTATCATTTTCTGTTGCATGTACAGGCTATATAAAGCCTTGCTTTACAGCATAATAAATGTGTGTTTACTCTCTACAACTTGTTATTGTGTGCTAGAGCAACAATGATCCATCCTGAAGCCAACATGTTTTTGTCGGGGCTACTCATCGGCGATCCTTCATCCTTGACTTGTAAGAGAAGAACACCCAAAATCAGACCCCGAAAAGCTCCGATTTCAACAACCTTGAGTACGCATCGCTTCCCCCTTCCTTGACCGGCGAGGCCTTGTCGTTGAGCCCGGAGGTGTGAAGCCTCGAGGAAGATTGGCATGTGATGAATCTATCGCTATATGAAGACGATTTGGATTAGTGGAATGAGATGGTTGATCCTTGCAAGGTCTTGCGGTGTTAGAGTAAATGGATTAGTGGAAGGAGATCGGTAATGAGAGCAAAAGCGTTTGGGCCACGCGTTCTCATGACGCCTCAAACGCCGGCCTCGTTCGTGGGCCTGACTCCCTGGATTGAGACGGGGCAAGGCTCGATTTTTTTTTTCTTCTAAATTTGGAAGGCTTGTCCACTTGGAAGCCTCAGCCAATCGGCCAAGTCGCCAAATAGACGAGTCAGGCTTGCTTTGATACACATAACACAAGGCGTCATGACAGAGACCAGAATCTACCTCTTATCATAATCCTTTGATACACAAAACAGAAGGCCTTGATAGAATTGTACTACAATAGGATAAGCAACATATACGACCTTTGTCCACAAGGTAAGCCCTGCACTTCACATTTCATATACACCTAGTAACCTTCTATTTGGATAATTTGATCCTTCAATTGCTCAGTTGAGAACTAACGGAAAATATACCAAAAATTCCTCGAAGTTCGATTAGACTTCAAAGGTTTCATGTTAAAAAATTGTTCGGGAAAATGGGTTGATTGTTGTTAGTTAACATGGGCATAACCACAGACTGTACTATAGTTATTATTTTAAAATCAAATCAAATTTAGGCAACATTCAAAGCACCAAATTGGGTAGTAAAAGAAAAGAAGAGTAAGGAACATAAAATCTAAAGAGAGTCAGGGCTTCGAGTATATAGGTTTTTAGTAAGCATCCTGATCCAGCTTCGTAAAACGAGCCATTTTAAATTAGGACTTGTAGAAAATTTCAACTCTAAAAGACAAACCTTGTTTCCAAAATGGGTGACCATAAGGGAACAGAGCTCCTTGGACCTAGCTTTTCTCTATCACTTAGCCATAACGTGCTACTTCTTCTCGCTTTACTTTGTTTCTTGGATATCTTAGAATTCATCACTAAAAAAAAAACAACAAATCTGTATCCTTACATCCAGTTGTCCCTCACTCTCTTACCAAAAGGTTTTAAAAACTTCCTTTTAGATTAGGATCAATCAACCATGTGAAATTGGTCAAACCCTCTTTGTTTAAGTGTTATTATATCGTGATTAACATTTCTTATTCACATTCACATGTATTCTGATCAACTCAGGGAATAAGATTAGCCAATGACTCTTCTTTCAACTTTTTCTATGATAATGGGGAAAAGAAGTATTTATGCTCTTTTGATTTTGTGTAAATGTGTACTTGTTTATTGCATTAATGTTTTGTCTGATTCTCGTGCATGTAGAACATAAAACTTTAAAGAGTTAAAACAAATGAATAGCTAGCTGTGAATGTGGGCCAATTGGTCAAAGGTGACAATAATTGTAAATGACATTGAAAATTACTCCACGTCTCCAATCACATCTTGGATCAAAAGGTGACAAATCTAAGTAACATGAGATGTCTACACATAGAAACAAGCCATCTCCACTATAAATGCATGTGGATTCCAGCACATCTCCACAGGGGCCCGAAATGTCTTGCCTTAACATGTACAACACTAGTGAGCAGCCGGCACCACCAGGTCTCTGCCACTCTTCCATGGCCAGGATCTCCTTCTCCGGCGACTTCCTCGACACCCAACAGGCCGTCAAGCATGACTACCGGGAAGCTCCGGTTTCTTCTGACTTCGAGTTCTCGGTCACGAGCAACGCCACCTTGAGCTTGAGCAGTGCTCCTCATCACGCGGACGAGATCTTCTTCAAGGGAGTGTTGCTGCCTCTCAAGAAGGTGACCTTGAGAGACGAGCTGCTCGCCAGTGATGACGACGAAGAGCTCGAGTTTGGGCATGATGTGCTGCCGCAGCTGCCCAAGATGTCGGGCCGGTGGAAGGAGAGGTTGGGCCTCAGGAGGCCTCAAGTTTTTGGAGTTGCTGAGGAGAAGAAGAGGGATGCGTTTGTTGATAATGCCAAGAAAACTACTATTAAGGTAAGCTTCTTAAGTCAAGTATCCAATTTAAGCAGAGGTGGATTCAGAGGGATACAGAGTATGTCACGGCATACCTTTATTTCCGGAAGTTTTATGAAATTATAGAGCTCTCAATTACTTTCAATTTGATATCTTACGGGTTTGGATCGGAAT
Organism: Erodium texanum; assembly: GCA_036897725.1. Lineage (NCBI taxonomy): Eukaryota > Viridiplantae > Streptophyta > Magnoliopsida > Geraniales > Geraniaceae > Erodium > Erodium texanum. The sequence goes on along the minus strand of JAYMSW010004985.1, from coordinate 4,837 downwards.
TTGTATGAAAAAGTTATAGTCATTTGAAATCCGACTGCATGTTTGATCTTTTTTTGTATTTTAAAACTCAATTTCTAGCTCTCTGGCATTTCAAAATATCCAATATCTAACAATCCTATTATTAATAATATACCTTAAATTATATTCTTGAATCCACTCCTGAATTTAAGATTCTTTGTCTTACTGAAAACTCTATATCCCTTCAATTGTAACATATGCTAAACATTCAGAGTCTTGTTGGTTGCAGGAAGTATGTGAATTAGATGTTGAGGCAGTTGGTAAGCAAAAGTAGAACAAATCTTCCATTATCTTTGGTCAAGGCTGGCTCTTGTTTATTGGATTGCACGAGAAGAATGCAGATTTAATGACCATTGAAGCTTTTTTTTCTGTTAATTTAAGTTTTTAAGTGGACCGAGTTTTAACACTTATTATTTCAATATTCTTGGCTAATTGGTTTTTAACAAATATAGTTAAAAAGAGGTTTGAGTGCAAGTAATTTTCCTTTTTCCCGGTATGGTACTTGTTATTATTATGTACATAATTTGTGTAGTTTTAACTATTGTTTTGATCAGATGAGTTTCTGTCATTTTATTGTAGTATTCTATGTACTTGAATTTGTCTGGAAATAACAATTGTAGGCATGATGTTTGGAATAATGATAGCCTCCGTATGTACTTCTGGAAGTATAAAATTCTGAAAACAAATGGAGTTTTGCTGAATAAATTATCAAATATTAAATTTAAGTAAATCACGAGATGATATAAATATGTTAGAAGGTGAAATTTTAAAAATATATCATCAAACGAAATATCCTTAGATTCTAGAACATAAAACATTGCAAAGTATAATTACTTTATCATTATTTATGACACTCGCTATATAAAAACTAGATTTAATATGATTCACAGTTCCATAGAAATATATGTTTAATATGTCACATTCAATTAAAACAACGGAAATTTGAAAAACTATCATATTACAATATCCTATTTATTATTTATGTTACCATGATTCACAGTTCTATAGAAATATATGTTTAACATGTCACAATCAATTAAAACAACTGAAATTTGAAAAACTATCCTATTACACATATCCTATTTATTATTTAGGGTTAATTTCGTTTAGCTACCCTGAACTAAGGTTCAATTTTACATGGCTGCCCCAAACTATGAATTTGCTATAACGGTACCGTTAAGTTTTGTTTCTTTGCTCCATCAACATTTCCATCCATATATGTCTAGTTTAAGGGTTGATATTTTATAAAATGACAAAACTACCCCAAGTGTGTTAAGTTTAAATGAGAAATATTATAATTGATATATTATGAAAATACTACACTACTCGGAATCGTTTTAACAAAATTACCAACAAATGCCATTTATCATATATTTCTTAAAATTTGTTTATTATAGACTTACAATTATACAGTTATACAATTTTACCCTTTATATTTTATCTTGATTTCTAAAATTATCCTTATTTTATAACCTAATAACACACTAGCCAACCATCTTGATCGTGTCTCTGTAAGACTCCCCTCTCCTTCACAGATTTGAAGCTCATGGCTTCCTTCACAACATTACATAGACTTTCCCTTTCTCCAATCCCTCACTCCATCATCTCCTCGCTTCGAAATCCCTTATTCGAGCATTGCAAAACCCTTTTGGATTCGGGACCAAAATTTTCAAGCCAATTCTTAATTTCCGGTTTGTATCCAGATCAAATCAGCAAATTTTCCGTCGTTGCTTCCCTGATTGAATAGTCATCTGGAGCGGTTCAATCGATTTGTTAACCAACAAATTTTGTGTTGATTTTGCTTCTTGAGTCGATCCAAGGTCCTCTTGTTATCAAATTGGGTACCTTCTAATACTAGGGTTGAAATCTAGTTGTTTTGGAGAAGAGCTTGAGATATGGATTCGAGCAGAAGATCGTGGAACGTGTGGTCGCGGATGATGGATCTATGGCATTGTGCTTCTTCCTCCCTTTTTATGCAGATCTGTTTTCCCCTTTTTCTTTGCTCACATACATAATTTGGTTGGTTAATCTCAGGAAAAAGAAATGAAAAGAAGGATAGGTTTTTGAAAGAGGTTGTGGTTTAGTAATTTGATAAACCATCTAGTTATTGCTTTAGAATTATGCCATTGATTTAAAACCTACACGTAAGAAATGGAGAAAGATAAAAATAGACAAGAAAAAAAGGTCATTTTTTGGAAATTTGAAATATGTTGGAGGGTATTTTTGTCATTTAACATTAAATTTTAACAGATTTGGACAGATTTTCTAACTGTGCAAACAAATGAAACTTCAGGGTGCCATCAAAGTAAATTAAAACTTTAAGGTAGTCGCATGAAATTGAATATTAGTTGAGGGTAGCCGAACAAAATTAATCCTATTATTTATGTTCCTATGTTTCAAAATTTGGAATCTATGCTTTTTTTTAATATAATTTTTAAGACAAAAATTCCCTTTTGCAATTAAAAAAGAAGCTATCTTCTCTTTTTATTTCTTCTTACGACGCGAACTTGGTATTGCTGGTTACGACACAACAGAGGAAGAGAGTTTTGTGCAGCCATGACGGATTTGTCAACTGTTCTTGTTACCCGAGCTGGAGGTCGGACAGGTTATCTTGTTACTCTATAATCGTTTTCTCCTATCTACTTATTTGCTCAAAAAATAGAATCTATTGATTTTCAATTTTGTTTGTGATGAATTTTGTTTCTGTAATTTGGGTAGCTGCTTGATTTGTGGAAACTTCTTCTAATTGAACTTGCATGGTCATGTACAATGTAGTTTGAGGCTTAAGGTTCTGAGGTTGTGTTTTATATCATTATTACGTGCTCTGATGCATAATTAACATCTCATTTCTAAGCCAAATAATTTAAGTTCTTAACATGCGTAACGGAGTTTGAAGTTTAAGGTTCTGAGACTGTGTTTTAGATCATCATTAGGTGTTCTTAATTAATGCATAATTAACCAGACATCGGTTATGTACAATTATAAGAAAAAGTTTATACAAAGATGAAGGTGGATCAATCAGCGTATGATTTAAAGTTAAAGGTACTTTTTACATGTAAAAACTTTTGCTTATATCTTAGGAATGGTGATGGGGTGGGTTCGGGACGGGGTATGTTCACTCCATTCCCGCCCCGCCTCTTCGCCCCGTTCTCGTCCTGTACTACGGTTTTGTCTCGTCTTGTTCTCATTCTGATCAGAGACAGATATTCCTCGTACCCTCGGGATGCCCCGAATAAAAGTTGTCAAAAAATCCAAATTAAACCATATTAATAACTGTCATCAATCAAACCTACCTCGTGTTTGCGAACTCTTCAATGACATTATTACTCACTTGATTCTTCAAAATTCATTTAACACAAACAAATAGTTACAGACACCCAAGAAACACTAACATTTTTAGGATCATAACATGTTGAATGTCCCAACTTTTGAATGAATTTTGAACAATTTAAAGAAAGAAAAGGAAATGAATGAATAAGGCAGATTCAAATCCAGACTAGAGTTCGATCTTCAATCTTCATAATAAGAGTGTTCATAATGCAAATCCACTAATTAGACTGAAGATCAGTAGAATGTTGAATAAAAATATTATTTAAAGGAGAGAGAAAACTGAAAAGTGAGTTTTAGTCTAATTAGTGGAAACTTATCACTATGGGCTAAAGCCTGATTAGTGGATTCTGGATTTTACTATTTTTTTTCAATTCAGAATGTATTTTTTTTTTCCAGAAAATGTATTAGAAGCGATAAATAAAATAAGAAACTCAAATTGATTATGAAACGTAAATTACATATTTGAAATACGAAATTGAAACACGAAATGTAAATTACATAATTGAAATACGATACCTACAAATCTAAGCATCCCCGAACTTACTCTAAATATACTCAATAACATCAGCTCTAAGGAGTTGATGTGTTTCCTGATCTTGGATCCTGTCATTGTTCTACCATTACAAGTATTCGTCGATCGAATTTGCTGAGGAACCATAACACAACATATGAATAGCTACAGTGCATTTTTGATACAAAGAAAAACCGGGCTTACCGAGGGCGTCATGAACTTGTTCAAAGTACGTATCATGAACCTCCAGTTCCTTCTTTATGCGAACAAACAACTCCTTACTCATTCGAAAACGATGACGAAATTGTTTTTCGGTGTAAATCGACGGAGTTGAGAAGTAGTCCGCCATGAATCGCGCATCTCCTTTTTCACGACTTCTGTCTATATATGTTCGGCTGACGAGAAGAACCTTCACTTCGAACAACACTTTGTACTAGCCCGTTGTCCGCCATGAGATTGTTACGTGTACCGTCATACAATTTATGACGCCATTCCTCGCGACTCAACTCGCTTTCGTGCTCAGAACCCATTGAATGAAACAACTAATTTGAGCGTAAATTTATTTGAGTGATGTAGGGAATAATATGAGGTTAAATGGTGTATTATCATTCTTTTATAGGTATTTTTGAAATCCAAAAATGATTTTTTTTTAATAAATTAGCTGTTAGAATTTAAATTTTTTTTTTTTTGAAGACGTATCTACATATGATTGGACCACCTCAATGAATTCGGGCCACATCATCTTTCGTCTGAAGCTTTCGACTAATTAGTCGAAAGATCAGACGGAAAATCACTCGCCTAATCTCTACGTTCTCTGACTTTCGTTTAATACACCTTTCGACTAATTAATCGAAAGTTAGGCGAAACAAAAAAAAAAAACTTTCGCTGGACTCTCGCCTGCACTGCAGGTGCTCTAAGAGGTATTGGTCGGTGCCGGCAGCTCCCGGGCCCCGAGAGCAAATAAAAACCAGCTCTGGC
>JAYMSW010004984.1:0-10461 GCA_036897725.1 Erodium texanum | reverse complement strand
CTCAGAAACACCAGACCTTCCAAGCCGACCTTTGTAGAGCATATATTACGACGCCACCAATGATTTCACTTATGATACCATGCTTCAGTATTGTCAGTTATGTACTTTCATTTATATAATAAACCACGTATTTCATGATATAGCTTCGTCCAAATTTAAATTTTCGGTATTATTCATGATACTATTCACAACTATTTCAAAGTCGTCGTCAACTCACTATAACATAGAGAGATGATGATTTAGTGACAAATCATAGTCATTCAAAATTCGAAAAATTGAATAGTATTTAAAAAAAAAAGATGAGGCCATCAAACCAGACTTCAACCATCGTGGTTGCTTTTATGTGCCATTAACTTTACAAACAAAAAAAAATGCAAAAAAGTGAAAAGAAAGCATGACAATCGCACGTGCCATGCATGTGTGGACATGACCGATCCGATCCGAGTAAAGAAAGACTAATAATAAAGCCAAACCCATGTCGTGATTAGGATCAAATCAGCGTAACCTCATGAATGAACCCAAGATATTTATAAAAAAAAATAAAAAATCTGGTGTTAGTCAAATCAAGATTAGGTAAGGAGCTCCATTACAGATCGACACTGGCTCTGCTGTGCTCTCCAATCTGATCCACACAAACTCTTTGGAAGAGATTGTTTTAGGACAAAAAAAAGACAAGCCGCATCTGCTTCGTCACGGTCTTAGGTTTAGTCCGATGAGAACATTTTAACCAAAACAAGTTACGATGATAAATATTAAATGGGTTTATTATTAGCCACTGATTTGGTCTTTTGATTTGTTTGTAATAAATGGAAAGCCTCTTCGTTAAAAAAGGTTTTGTGGATTTATTATCGTTTTTGGAAAACCCCTATCAATTCATGCCTATAATTACTCTCCTAGATAAGCTTTTGCTTTCTTTAAGCAGAAAAAAAAAACCAAAAAAAAAAGTTGAATTTTTGTTTTAAGTTTTATTATACCTTTAAGTTGGACCTTATTAGAACTTGATTTCAGTCTGTAATTTTGTTTAAGAGTTTTGGATGTTCTATTAGATACCGCCCAAAATACAAATGCACGTTTGTTAACAACTCTTATATGTAAGATTTTGTTTTCTTTTGTAGATTCAGCCACTTCCTCTGTGTGTAAGGCAAGTTGGGAAGAGTTTCGAACGACTTGCTTTATCAACTAGTGAACTGTTTGGGTGTATAGTCAATGATAAAATTTTCATTTGGTTGAAATATAAAAGAGTTTTTTTTTCTATCTATGAATTTACTTGACTCGTCTGTTTGACTTATTATGAGTTCAAATATTATTTAGTTTGTTAGGCCGATGAGATTTACACTACCATCGTTGAGAAGATCGATATTAAAGAGCAACAAGAAATATATCGTCTTGCACACTCATTCATTGGCTTACTCGACTTAACTGTTTAATCCATCACAATTTCTAAGACACCTAGTTTGCTTATTAGGTCAACAAAATCCGGACAACTACACACACGTTCGATATCACCCTGACACCAAAGTATCATTCTGGTACGTTCCAAGTCTAAGCTATATATCGACTATTTTCTATCTGTATATAATTATATCATTACGACTTTTTATCTATACCTAACATCGACTAGACTAAGACGTTAGAAAATTTACGATAACAATAAAAAGTAGGGCCGACCTAATGATTAATTGCCAAAAAACGAATCGTCCTTTGATTGGTGCCAAACCAATCTGTTCCCTCCCAAATCCGAGAAAAGTCGAAAGCGCATCATTAAAAAGCAACTCATAATAATAATACAAATTGATTGACAAATGAGCTTCCATTATCAATGTTCCAGTTCATGTCATGTGCCCACCATCTCCAATCTCGATCCTCAGCCACACCCACACACCCATTTTCGATTCCTGCTCCATCCATATAAGGTTTAAGGTTCTGTTCATTAATAAACTCAGCCACAGATCCTAAGTCGGAGATTTTTATGTAGTTGGTGAGTGGATCAGGTTTTGTCAACTGGGAATAGTTGTGTTGAGGCACAGACAGCTCTGGAAGTGACCGTTAATATGTAGTCTCTGTGTTGTGATGTGGTGTGAGCGCACATGCACTGTTGTTGTACTTTGGAGTTGCTTTTATTTTTTTTCTAGGGTTGAGTTGTTGTGGATGGTGGGTTTTGGTCTTTGGGTTTATAAGCTGACAAAATTAGGTTTGCTATTTGATGATGTTTCACTGTACAACACAGCTCGTGTCTTAACTTAATCATGCTTTGTTTGTTATTTTCTTTTCTTTTTTCCTTCAAAAAATAGGAATGACAACAACGGTACGGTTTTGGGATCGCCATGATTTCGAACTCCAAAAAAAACTGAACACAAGACATCTTCATTTCTTGATATACAAAATTGCGGATAAAAAATAGAGAATATAAGGCTCTTTATCGAAAACAAAATAGTTCAAAGGTTGTATTTACTACAAATTGTTAGCATGGATATATAAACATAAAATAATTAGCAAGGTCGAATTTAGACTGTACACTATAAATGCAAAAATTTGACCCATTTGAAAACATTACTTATATTAACCCAAAACATAGAGCATACAGACATTCTGAAATTGCACCAGAATTGTAACTTACCGATCCTAATTACAGAAGATTATGACACAAATACTTGTTCAAATATCACAAAACCCAAAGTGGTGCCGTTATTTCAAAATACGAATGTAAAATGATAAAATCTCACAGTGATGTTTACAGTTTATAGCTACAAGTATTAGCTAAAGCAGCAATCATACATGACAAATACATATTAAGGTAAATCTAGTCAGTCATGGCTACTAAAACATGAACTCGGACATGGGGAAATGTGCCCTGACACGCAAGGAACTCGAAAGAACCAAAAATCCAATTGCCTCATGCCTGAAAAGAAAAAGAGAGCTTTATCAAGAAACAGTAAGTTGGGAGTATCGATCCAGAATGAACAAGATGGTTTAACCAGTCAGTATGGTCTACGAAGTTGGCCAAATCCAATTCTAGTAATGTTAAGGGTCTTCTAATGGCAAATGGCTTGACCCTTTATGCACAAGGTAAACATTATCTTTGTGATGAAAATTAAGCATTTAAAAAAAATGAAGGTAGCACTTGGACTCTTGTGGCCACTTGGTCAGAGCCAACTTTGCTAGTACCATGTTGTGGAACCAACTCAACTAAACTTTTAGTTGAGGGTCCACTTAAATATTTATACTCTTTGACACCTACAAGAAAATTGAGACCCCAGTCTCATGGAAACATACTTTCCGATAAGCACCTTATCTTAGTATTATGATGTTTTCATGTACTTGCCTTGCTAGCAATGTTGTTGGAAAGCCAATCCAGTCCCTCGTAAAGACCTTCTCCAGAGGTTGCACATGTGCTCTGGATGTACCTGAATCAATCATAACATCACATCAGCAAGAGTCAATACTTCACACCAAGATGCCATTTTATATGGACCCAATTTTAAGTGATGATTTCACGAACTCATCTTTTTTTTTTCTTTTCCCTTAACTTTAGCTAATAAGAATTTGCCTAACTTCTAGGGTGGTTCATCTTATGACTTATATAGATGCAACACTAATTAAAAGACAAGTGATAAAATAGTTGATCAATAGCCAACCCACATAAAAAAGGGGAAGGGTCATTAGGGGAAATAAAAAACTATATACAATCTCGGTTCTCAAAATTTAGGTAAAGGTTCTGGAAACTATCCAAACACTTGCTAAAAAGTGAGATTACAATAGTACAGAACCAGAAATAGGAAATACCAGTGGCGTTGACGGAGAGAATGAAGACCAAGCTTGTCAGTTATTTCTGCAGCATTCATTGCATTAGGCAGATCTTGTTTGTTGGCGAATACAAGCAACACAGCATCTCTTAGTTCATCCTGTAATCACTTTAGAATCAACCTCCGATTTCATAGCAATAAAATAATAACAGAAGCTTTGACTAATTGCTCTAGCTTCACTAAGAGAAAACAGAAATGATAAAATCAAAACTAATTGAGATGATGACATTAGCTAATAAAACGTAAATCTAGTAGCATGACTACATTAGCACAAAATTTAGAGTAGTATAATTCATATAATCCAACACTATCAGTAAATATAGTTGAAATTAATTGCGGAAAACTAGAATATTTGGTAGGCAAAAGTTAACAGAATGGAGATGAATTACTTATTAAATGAAATAAGAAAATACCTCATTCAACATCCTATGCAGCTCATCTCTTGCCTCGACAACACGATCACGATCATTGCTATCCACCACAAAGATAAGACCTTGTGTGTTCTGGAAGTAGTGCCTCCACAATGGACGGATCTATATATGAACAAATTAGTAAAGTCATCAAAGAGTGTGATACACCAAGAAGATAATGTGGAAGTTGCTGTTATCAGTTGCCTTGGTGACAAAAGAAAAAACTAAATGCATCATAAAATCCCTTTTAATCGTCCTTAAACACTGAGACTAATTCAGACAGGACATATATTGCTCTAGGCTCATTACAATGAGCGCAAACTAAAGTAACCGTACAATTTAGCCTATCAACTTGTCTTAGAGAGCCATTTAATATGTTACTTGAATCTGTTTCCGTTTAAGATGGATAAATGCTAAAAACACTATTGTGAATTTTAGAATTACATATAATCTATAGCGAAACGAGCACTTATAGCTCCACATGATTTTTGCATTTAAACTTGAGGGCTTAAGAAACACAGTCACAGACATGTGCATATGTATTCGGAGTGTTATGTTTTAAACACAATATATACAAGTAATATTTCCTGACTACAATTATCTTGTTCTTCATCAAACATGTAAAAGCATGATTCCTCCTCAAAAAAGAAGTAAAAGCATGAGTATTCGGTATTCCATAATTATATATAATGACTAAGACGTTTAAATCACTGGTAAATAAAAAATTACATTTGATATAAACCAGGCCCGCGTCCACATATTTGAGAGAAAATGTATTTACAATCCAGGGTATCCAAAAAAAAAAAAAGAACTTCAACAAATGCAGATAGCAGCAGTAAGTCACTTATCAAAAGTAGCGAGTATAAGTGGATGGGTCTAAATACCTTGTCCTGACCACCAACATCCCAGACAGTGAAGCTAATGTTCTTATATTCCACTGTCTCGACATTAAATCCTACAAGTAACAGATTACAGAAAATTTACATATTATAAACAACAACCAATCATTAAGGGGCAACGAGCACCAAAAGTTATAATCCCTTAATGTATAAAGTATAATATAAAACCAATTATTTTGACACCTGAAAGAGGGAAATAAGATCAATCAAGAAGACTGAAAAGAAGCCACTATGAAAATTTGACCCTATTTGTGGAAATATAAACATTAACATTTAATACCATCAGAACAGTACAGCTAAGACTAATGATATTCCCTTATGTAAACTATTTCCCTGGTTACTTTACCAATGTGATAAAATTCTTGTCCTACCTATCCATATTTGTGGCTACATGAATTCTTACGATACCACTTATACACTGTTCCACACATGAAAATAAACATGCATGACTAATAACAGCTTTAGGGAAACCAAAATGAATACTAGAGAAGAAAATGTCATTGAACATTAACAGAGTAACTTTGAGGAACACGGAAATCAACTATGTTACAAGGTTATAGTGGATGATGAATTTCAACTACAGAACACAAATGAACAAGCATTCAAAATTGGGACTCACCGATGGTTGGGATTGTTGTGACGATCTCTCCAAGCTTGAGCTTGTACAGAATAGTGGTCTTACCGGCAGCATCGAGACCAACCATCAGAATACGCATCTCCTTCTTGGCAAAGAGCCTACTGAACAGCTTCGTGAAGCTCAACCCCATGGCTGCTCCACTCTAGTAGGCTGCACAGAGAAAATAATATGAAAAAAAGAAACGCAAAATTGTCTTCACATAGCTCTAAAAATGATTTTGATCTAGTTAGCTGATAAAATTATCACAATGTTCCATTCATATGCATATAAAATAATGAAACTCATTAATAACAATTCAAACTTGTTTTACAGATAACTACACAGAATGATGTCAATATAACCGTTCTGCGATCCAGAAAAATGATCTAAAAACCTCAAACCGAGCTCGATTAAAGCCAATACCAAATTCAACCGATCCGCTTAAGATCAACATAAAGCTTCTCGAATCAATGAATTTACCGTGAAAGTTAACAATCTACTGTCAGATCTATGGATCGAACATTCGAACTCAATAAATCAATAAAATATGGTCAATTTCAGGGAAAACCACAGAAAACAAGCATAATTCATTGGAAATACGAATCAATGTCAAATTCGGGGATCTACCAACAAGTATCAAAGGAGATCTACTGCGGAGACTAAGGATTCGGCCATGGAGCTTGGAATGGGGGAATAGAGAAAGAGAAAGAGAAGATGGATTTACCTGTTCAGATTTCAGAGCTTCGAAGAAGGATCCGACGGAAGCAGGAGCGACGAGATCGAGCCGCGGTTTTTGAATGGCACGTATCTGTCTCCTCTCTTCTCCCACACAACCATATGTGAAAGAAAGGCTTCCTATTCGTCTTAACGGCGTTCTCTATGGATTAACGGAGGTTCATGGTGAGAGTGTAATTAAAAGATTGAGTAAAGTATGTTTAAAAGATTATTTATTTTATTTATAAAAAAAATTAATTTTTTGTCGTTGGATTAATATATTCTTTACTTTTTGAAATATTATTGCTTTCCCACGTAGTAAAGGTATATATTTCTCTCTTTTATGGTACTACACCTTTTCTCGATACATGCAATCGATGGTGTACGATTTATACGTTGATAGATTGAACATAATGCAATCTATTATTGACCATCTCGTTTATAATACTTGATTTTTTATGTCTTGAAACCAAGTCAATTTTGGGGCAACTTTGTGGTGTGGTGTCGGAAATCATTTGAACGGTACGATGTGAATTAGGCATCGTTGCTTGCTTGTGGAATCCAGACATTTTGAATTCAACTAAGTGAATACTCATATTGTCTATATGTATTACTTTTTTTTTCTTCCCCAACTACTTCTTTTATTCTCATATAAGTCATATTATACCTATATCGAAGTCATCACATTATGTATATTGTCTTACATCATTAGTTGCAGCGCACGTTAATGGAAATACTTTCATGACAAAAACCATGGACCAGGTATTTAGTCTTGGTGAATGCTACATCATTACTTGGCACACGTAACATCAATTGTTGCATTGATTGGTTAAATGGTAGTTCCCCTACACAACATAATTAGTAGACACAGGTAGTTCCCCTACACAACATAATTAGTAAACACACATATATCAATGGCTGCACATATTGCTTCAAGGATTTCATGAATTTGGTCCTGAAAGGCATGAACCATGGCCTACCCACGTTTTAATTGTTTCATGGGTCGATTGCTTCGTGCCAATTGTATGAATGGCGGAAGAAATACTTGTCCGACGAGGTCGAGGACTACAAGATTTAGGATCTTTCCAAGAATTGAGGTTTTTTGTGTTATATTTATCAAACTGCAAATGACCGTAAAACAGTGGTGTGTTACATGTCAACTATAAAACAATAAATATATTGTAAAATTTGTGTCTTCAATCTCTAAACGTCATATGTAACACATGGTGTACAAACATGTATATTGAGCCTCTAAACATAGATGGAGGATTTTTTTTTTTTTTTTACTATGAAAGAATGGAAATATTATTTAAAAGACAAAAAACGAGAAACGCAAGAAGACAAGCTACAATATTCCGACTAAAAAAGAGAAGACATCAGAAGCTAAGACACTAGTAAATGCAGAGCTACCTAAAGATTCACCCGAACGAAAAAGGAAAACACCTATAAGATCAATGGCAAGCAACTATGTCGAAAACTCCATCTCCAATGATATACCACACCACCATATTCAGCTTCTAAAAATACTAGGTGGAATCTCCCTAGTAGGTAACCCCCATCAACTTGGTCATTTCATAAGCTTTTTGAGATGGGGTCATCTCATCATGGAAGACTAAAGGATTCGGGTTGGTGGATATGGTGCAAGCTGAGCAAGATGTCCTAAAGAACCAGTGTACAAACCAGAGTAAGTGGTAAGAACTGAGCATAGCTTCTCACTGAGCATAACTCGCGTATCGCTTACAACCAGACTATACTTAAACGAGAGAACCTAAAACGCAATAGATGTGCATCTACGGCAGACTACATTTGACAATAAGTCAAACTAGTTCTAACACCAAAGCCAGACTAAGTCTAACACCAAAAATCAAACTAAAGCTGGCACCAAAACAAGACTAACGCGATACCTTATTAATTAAAATACAAGAAAAAAAATAGTATCTAAATCACGGCTCCAAGAATGGATGCCTCAGGACGACTCTTCACACTCAACAAACTCCCATAAAGGACAAGCATGGGCCAGGGCGGGGTAGGGTGAAGGGGAAGTGGCACTGGGAGGCTGGGCGACAGGCAGCGGCTAAGCGACAGGTAGATCTGATAGAGAAAGCTCAATAAAAACTAGATTTAACATCAACAATTGGGGAAAGAAAACGGAGAGCAAGAGAACATGTTCAGAAGAGCACTCGTTCCCCTTTTCAAAATTTCGACTGCAAAAAACCCCAAGAGGAGAAAACCATAACACTCTTTTTTTTTCTTCTTTTTTTTTGAAACAAACATACAGCCAAACACAGAAACACACCACAGCTATTGCCTAATCTTTAGCTGATCTTCCACAACACAGTCTACAAGACCATTAGGAACAACATCACGCCAAGAAAAAGACCTACGCTGGATTAGAGCTAATGCAGCAGCTCTATGAGCTACTGCATTCGCCTCTCTTGTAACCCAATTCAGCTTTCGCTCTCCAACAAAACATAACAACTCAATAATATCTCCTAAAACTTCACCTTCCAACGAGTCTAAGTCCTTGTCCCTGATTTTGTTGACCACTTCCGCCACATTGAGGCCTTGATTATGGCATAGAATCATACCCTGTCTCAACGCTTGTGTCTCAGCAATGTCTGGCTCGAAAGAGCCCTCCATAAAACCCATCTGACCACATATTACCCAACCCTCGTGATCTCGAACAACCACTCCCAATCCCGAACCAGACAATTTCACTCCCGTGTTTGTATTTAACTTTAGGCAGTGGTCTACGGGAGCTTTCCAAGACTTGCTAACTTCTGCCTGACCCTAGGAAGGAACTCCCTTGTAACCTCACTAGATGCGGTCCGAAAGTCTTCCAGCCATGAAACGCAAGATGTGATAATTTTAATCGGCGTGTCTGGCTCTTCACCTCTCAGAGACTTGTTCCTCTCTTCCCATATTCGGTAACATATACCCAAACAATCAACAAAGTCATCCGGCGATAACTTCTTGCACATTCCCATCAACCAAGCTGCCCCGCCCTCGCTATTAATCGCTTTAATCTCTTTTGAAAACTGAGATTCCTTCCAAATGCTTTTAGCTATCTTACAACGGAATAGGCTATGACTCGTAGATTTCGAGAAAAAACTGCAAACTCTGTATCCCTCTTCTAATTTTATGCCGTGTCTTCTAAGGTTATCGCTAGTGGGCAGAAAGTCATGCCATAATCTCCAGGCAAAGGCTCGCAATTTCGGCGGAGCTCTTATATTCTAAATGCTCTGCCACCAATTGCTTAAAGATGGAGATGATGGACCCATCTCCTTCTCACATCTAGCCTTGTCCAAATGATAGGCCGAATGGACCGAGTACTTTCCTCTGGTACTACCCGTCCAAACCCAAGTCTTATTACCCTTAATTCTTCCAAAGGGATCCAGATGATATGTTGAACATCCACTTGCCAAAATAATTCAGAAAGCCTACTCAAATCCCAACTACCCGAGTCATCAAAGAGCTCTGCCACTTTCATATCCCCTCGACCTTCCGGCTCCGGAGTAATAGGGCGAAACTCTGGCATATTTGAATCCACAGGTCCTTAAACACTCGAACTTCGTTGCCATCACCCACCCTCAAAAAACAGCCCTTACTCACCAAGTCCCTCGCCCAGCATAAGCTCATCCAATTGTCTGACGCCCCACCCTTTATCCTCGCTTCTCATAGAGATCCATTTTTGAAATACTTATCCTTCATAACCCGGGCCATCAGGCTATCTTCATGCTTAGAAATTCTCCACACTTGCTTGCATAGTAAGGCTTTGTTAAAACTAACAAGATCTCAAAACCCCATACCCCCCTCTTCCTTTCCAGAACACAGATTTTCCCAAGCCATCCAGTGCATTTTCCCATTCTCCTTTGTGCCTCCCCACCAAAACCTGGACGCTAGTTTATTCAGCTCTTTAACCACACCACCCGGTAACCTGAAAATAGACATTTGCGTACGTAGGTATGGCTTTGGTCACCCCCCTTCTGAGGATCTCACCACCCCCCCCCCCCCCCTCG